>ML787198.1:216725-227634 GCA_009831015.1 Picea engelmannii
TATTAACAGGTGCTTAACACAAAATAACAGAGATACAGTAAAATTGGTTTTCTATTCAATAACGAAATAAGCTGAAACTGTAAAATGCAGCGGAAACAAGCTTGTTGGAATGGTGGCGGCTTATCTCTGAGAAGAGATGTGACGGCAGTGCGCATTCGCAAGAAGAAGGTTACAATGAGGCTCCGATGGCCTATTTACAATAAGCAAGAATGCCAAAAACCCTAGACATCCAAAAACCTAGCCCTAGGAGATGAAGCGCCAAAAGTCATGTGGGCCCCGTTTGGGTAAGTTAGTACATCAACTTCCCGGGGTCGTAAATTTTGCATACGATCTCTGTTTTAGGCGTGTGATAACCCGTTGGAAAGATATCGCCGAGGAGATTCATTTTGGGGGCTTAATCATGCCTTTGGCTATCATTGAGGAGCTCAATCTTGAAAAACCTTCATTTAGGCCCTCAAAATGGCCCCGAAAGTTAAAACTACTAAAAATAGTAAATTGCCAAAATTGTCAAAAAACTATTTTGAGCCAGTTGGAAAAGGTGGGTGGCCACCGATATCCATCTAGATCAAGTATTTACAACATAATTTGAGCTTTTATAGGGTATTTCACGAACAGTTGTACTCGTCCTAGCTTCGTATCGGCTATCTTTGCATATCTTTCAGCCCACAACAAGTCTCGTTTGATGGGTGTCTTGAACACGTTGCTTGAGTCGATAATTGATCGGAGACGCTGCACTCGGAGAGCCCATAAACATTTATTACGCCGATGATTCATCTTCGGTGTTCTTTTTTAATCCTTCGGAGAAATCATAGGATGAACTTTGTTCGGTAATCATGGAGGTTTCTTTCCTGCAATTAAGACGACGGAGTTTAACGATTTCAAAGTAATTTGTGATAAGACGTAAATATATTGAAAAGACTAATACGTACCTATGTAGCCCACTAGTTTTAGTCATTTAATACTTACTTGATCTTAGTCGCTCCTTTGAATGACTTCTGATGACTTGGTCGAAGCCGTCGCTCCTTTGGTTAAAAGGAATTATGTCAGCGCATCATGGGATGGAAAATCAGGTACAGCATCATGAACGTTTTAAATAGTCATATTAATTATTCGACCTTTGGTGCCCAAAAGAGACATCGAAGGCGAACGTGCATGTGTATATTTCCTAAAGGATCGAACACCATAAAAGGAAATCTGTTAAATGCTTCCAGAATTCATATTATCAAGCGTGTAAAACATAATTAGTCGAATAACAGAGCTCCAGAGCAAGGCCAGGAGGATCGTACCGAACGTTACCTGTAACTCTGTTCGACGACGTTTACTTGCTCTAGATTGCATCCGTCGAACAGTTATGGTGCGTCATTTTTTTAATCACCATGTCGCGGGGTGCGAGTGTCTTATTGGCACACTCTGTTTCACTCCTCTACTTTTCTATAAATTTGGGGAGTTCTAGGGAAAACTTACGCTCATGTCGAGCTTACATTCTCTTGAGTTCTGGTATGGCAAATTTGTCTTGGTGAAGTCCTGTATAGATTTTCCTCGTCCTCTGCAGACGCCCGAGTTGTCACACTGTTGCATAATGGGATCCTCTTTCAACAGGGGGCGGGGTCTGCTGAGTACTTGGAGTGCCAGGTCCAAGCCCCAGCGTGCCTGGGATTCGTTTTTGTTAGCCTCCCATGTTCTTGAAAGTCCAATAAGGGGTGCAGGTCTTGGCATGGAGACAATGTTAGCATCTCCTGCGAAGCTCGGGGTGAAAACGGATACGTCTAACAGAGGTATGATGGGAACCGTGTTTCCTCAGGAGCCTAAACCACAGGGAAGAGGGAGGCCCAAAAAGGGTACGAAAAAGGGGGAGGAGGACCGCCTCCTAGCTGAGCTAGGCATACGTTCAGTTGTTCAGGATCCCATGAGGTTTACCCACTGGTTGGTGCTAGTTGGGACTACCAGTAGGGAAGGTCGGAGGGGAAAAGGAGGTGAAAGAGCATCAGGTTCTCCCGACGAGAGTTCTTCTTAGTAGTTAGAATGGGATAAATTGATGATAGCCGAACTCTACAAAGAGAACAAAGAGTTGTAGTGTCAGTTAGTGGCGAAAGATTAGGAGATACCGTCATCGTCCAGTTGCGTAGGAAGCACAATTTGGCTGCGGAGGCGACTTTGGGAAGCACAAGATACAATTGTGCAGCTGTGCGAGGCGCAAAGGATTGCGGGAGAGAAGAACACAGTGAAAGGCGTAAGTAGTAACTCAGGGAAAGGCATAGTGGACGATCTTGTGCCTTGCACTTCTCCTGGGTGACACTTGGAAAAAATCCCCTTTTTCTCTTCCGTTGTAAAGAGAATCATCCTTTTACAGCCACCGGGCCGGTTGGTCGTGGTGTTGATGTGGCTTGGTTGTATGCGACGCGGACTTGGTGGGACCCCTTTAATACTAAGTATCGGGAATATTTTGAATGTATTATGCTTTCTTATGGATGAAAATGGGAAAATTAACTGTGTTTTCTCAACATAAATCATTAGATTGCACAAATTATTAGATCCTGTAATCATTACTGTGGCACTGTGGGTTTGTTTATATGTTTCCTTTTTGTAAAAATTCTAATATCAATTGATGCTTACGTGGAGTTATTGACCCCGGATCATTAGAAACAATCAGCTATAAAAGGTATTCACTGATAAATAAGGATCTTACTTGGTACCTTGCTTGCATCGAAAATACTGAAACTAGATACTACGGGTGCCGACATCAGGTGGTATTAGGAAAAGGTAATTTTTTTTTTCGTAGGTTAACACATTATAATGTTTTCGGTGCCTAAAGTATATTAGGGTCGGAGGTCAGCAATGTTGCTCCTTACTTTGGCACGGTTCTTGCTATTACCTTTTTTCTGCCGTAACTGAATGGATCGGCCTTCGACGAAATCCTTCCTGAGGTTGTTCGTGGGAAAGAAACGCTTTCATCAACTGACGCTGATGAAGGTCGGTACTCAGCTACTTTGACTTTCCAAATGATTTTCACGACCTTTATCTTTTGCCGATGCCAAATTTCTCAAGTGAGTTTGGGAAACTCTAGGTTTTCGATTCGTGCAGACAGTCGGCGAAGAAGATTGAGTGGTACCCAAAAAATAAAATGTTCATAGATTTTTTAGGGTGTGTTGAGTGCTCAACAAATGGCGATTCACTGGGCGAATGCAAAATCTCTGATTCCTCTTTGCTTCCCGCACACAATTTATTCATATCTACATATATTACAATATATTTATAATTATAATAATAATAATTATTATTATTATGTTTTCAATGAAAGTATCATTTTAGGGCTTGGCCATTTACTGGGAGGGCGTCAAGTTTCCCCCTCAGGTTTTGCAATCAATAGGTACCTGCCTTTATTCTCTCGGATACTTGAAAGGGTCCAAGCCATAGGCTTTGAAACTTAGAGTGTTTTCACTTAGGTTCGTTTTGTTTGTCCCACTTAAGCACTAAGTCTCCTACCTCGAAGATCTTTTCTTTATCCTTATGCTTATCAAACCATCGTTTCACTATCTGTTGGTGAGCCAAGAATTTTGACTTAGCCTTTTCTCTCTCTTCCTCCAACATGAGCAGAGTGTCGATTCTTTGTTGCATGGCCAATGAGGGTTCTTCCTGGGAGTCTTGGGCCAATTGAAGAGATGGCAGATAGATCTCGTTCGGAAGGATAGCTTATTTCCCATAGACTAAGAAGTATGGGGAATTTCCTATGGCTTCTTTGGGTGTGACCCTATCGGCCCATAGGGCATTATGAAGTTGATTATGCCAATTTCTATGCTTATCTGTAATTGTATTTTTTAGTATCCTTACCAGTTCTTTATTAGTTGATTATGCCACATCGTTTCCCTGTAGGTAGTAATTTGCAGAGTACTTGATTATAATTCCTTTGTCCCGAGAAAACTCAGTCAAAAGGGTAGAAGAAAAGTAGGATGCATTATCAAAGACCAGAATAGAGGGGACGCCAAACCTTGTGATTAGTTGTTGTTCTATAAATTGGATTACTACCTTCTCGTTTACATGAGTCAGAGGAATGGCCTCTACCCATCTGGTGAAATAGTCGGTAGAAGTAAGAATGTACTTGTGGAGTTTTGAAGAACTAGGAGTAATTTCTCCTATGATATCCAACCCCCACTACTCAAAAGGCCTGGAGACAGTCACAGGTTGAAGTGGGATTGCTGCCCTTTTCTCCTTTCCGACACTTAATTGACAAGTCTTACAGTTCGTAGCATGAGTGTGAGCATCTTTAAAGAAGGTGGGCTAGTAATAGCCGGCTCTCGGAATCTTATGGGTGGTAGTGTTTCCTGCAAAGTGTCCTCCAGCGGGACCGTCAACACCTTGTTCGCATCTTCTCGTTCAAGACATCTCAATGATACCCCATCGTAGTTGATCCATAAGAGTATCGAATTTATAAGACGATATTGTGTAGATTTCAATCTTAGGGCTCTCTGTTCCTTAGGGCTGAGGTTCTCGGGACAAACCCCATGATGCAGAAGATAATTCAAATCCTTGTACCAGGAGTCTTGTCTTGGGGAGATGTATGCTACTTCATTACACCATAGTACCATTTCGTTTTCCCACCCGAAATCTTCATTTTCTTGATCCCGAGCTTTGGTTGCGAGATTACACAGACCTTGTCCTACTACTAGCTTGGCAGATTTTATATCTAGATCAAATTCCAGGACTACTTCCATCCAGTTCCCCCTTCTTTCCCCCATTTCTTGTTGGGTAAACATGGATCGGACCGCAGGGTGCGGCACAATCACCTTAGTGTGATTTTTGAGAATGTAGGACCTGAAATGCTTTATTTCCTTATAGACTGCGTAGGCCTGTTTATCTATGGCAGGATAATTAAGATCAGATACTTGAAGATTAGTAATCATAAAGGACACTGGGGCTTCATTGTTATCATAATCTTTCTGGGTCAAGACTGCTGCTAGCGATTGGTCGGAGGTGAAAGTATAAAGGGAAAAGTCTCTATTAAAATCGAGACTTCGCAACACTGGAGCCTAGGATATGGCAGCTTTGATATTGTTGAAAGAATCTTTTCGCTCATCATCCCACTTTAAATCGACATCCTTGCGAATCATCTTTTGTAAGGGTTTGATAATTTTGGCAAAATCGGGGGTGAATTTCCTTACAAAGTTGATTTGCCCGAAAACGAACTGCATGGTTTTATTGTTATGGGATAGCGGGAGTTGAGCTATGGCCTTAATTCATTCTGGATCTATGTGGATACCTGCTTGGGATATAATATGACCTAACAACTTACCTTCCTCGACACCGAAGATGGTTTTCTTAGGATTTAGCGATATACCGTATTTTCGACACCTTTCGAGAATCTGAGTTAAGTGCTGGATGTGTTCTTACCTATTCTTCGAATACACTGTTACGTCATCTAAATATACTACCATGCACCTATTGATAATCCCTTGAAAAGACACATCCATGGCCCTTTGGAAGGTTTCTCCTGCGTTGATTAACCCAAAAGGCATGCGTTTATAAGCGAAGGTTCCCCATTTGGTTTGGAAGGTGGTCTTTAAACGGTCTTCCTCTGAAACCAACACTTGGTTGTAGCTTGAGAAACCATCTAGTAAGGAAAAAATATTTGAGTCTGACACAGTCTGTAGGAGTTTCTCCATCGGCGGGATCGGATAATTGTCCTTTTCTGAAGCTCTATTGAGGTTCTGAAAATCTACGCATAGTCAGATTTCACCCGACGTGTTCCTTACTGGAACGAGATTTTCCACCCAGGCAGAATATTTGACCTGAAAAATTATCCTCGCGTCTAGAACCTTCCTTAATTCTTGATACATGAGAGGCTCTAGGGATGGGTGATACTTCCGGAGATTTTTCTGGAAAATTTTCATTTCGGGTTTCAACGGGATGGTGTGCTGAATAATGCGAGTATCGTACGTTTTCAAATCCTTGTAGGACCATGCGAAGATGTCTTTGTATTGTCTGAATAATTTGAGGTAGGATTTCCTCTCTTCCTTAAACATAGTTTTGTCGATATTAACGTTCTTCGGATTCTCTAGGGTCCCAAGATTCACAGTTTCATGGAGGGGGCAAGAGCTACCAGTCTTCGCATTTTTGGGTCCTTTAAAATGATCCTTAAGATCAAATAGACTCTCTAGATTAGATATCCCCTTTGGGATTGTGTGAGATTTCAACTTTCCAACATCTTGTCCTATTTGGGGATTAGTTTCAATTGTTTTCTCTTGGAATTCTTCATCATCTATGGCTAGGTATTTGAAATTATCTTGGTTGGTCAAGAAGTTTATGATTTTCTCGTCACCTTCAAAGAATTTCCAATTGGAAATATTGTTTGACACCGACGGTTTGTAGAGCAGCTCCACAGTGAATTGGGAGGCTTCATAATCTTCTAAAGGCAACAGTCGGGAGGTAGTTGTGGCCAAGTAGTCGACAAGAACGTTCTTTTCTCTCAGGATTGCGGTTCTATTGAAAGTGTCAAAGTGCTCTATTAGCCTATTCACCTCCTATTGGTAGTTCTTAAGATGAGGCGAATTACAATGAACAATATTCCTCACTTGTTTAACAATGACCTCAGAATCCCCGAAAACCTTCAATTTCTTGACACCGAGATCTATGGCTTTCTTTAATCCTTGCACTAGAGCTTCATACTCGACAGTGTTGTTGGTACATTCGAATTCTAGCCTACAGGATAGGAAATAATGTCGTCCTTTAGGATTGATAAGGATACACCCTGCCCCCGGCCCTTCTTGTGATTTAGATCCATCAAAGAAGAGGGTCCAAATCTATTGAAGGTAATCTCCCTTTCTTCATTCTATACCGATTTCTTGCTTACCGATCTCTCATCCCGTAAGCTCAATCGCGGGATTTTGGCAAAAAAGAGCATTCTTTATCGGCATCGGTGATTCCTCTTGAAAGACTATTTCAAAGTTTTGGGTAAGAGGAACAATGAACACTAGAGGAGAAAATTCCCCGAAGTGGGAATCACAAGAGTAATTGCCCAATGCCGGGAAATCGGTAGACGTGGGTTCGTTTGGTGTTTCTAGGTCGGTGATCGTATGCTCCAGATATCTTTCTCTGTCGATGATGATCATGATCTTGTATCCATTTAGTGGAAACCAAAGGTGTGCCCAGTCCATACTAAAATATCCATTCATCTTTTTGGACCAGTCACGACTTAGTAGTAGTCCATATGCCTATGGGATATCTACTACAATGATGTCAATTATTTGCATGAAATTAGGATGTGTTGCAATCCTGATCATTACATCTTTGAGTTCTCCCATAACTTTGACTTGGGTTATGTCCAGTTGTATGACATGATTATCACTTTTGAGAGGGACAACACCCATTTTATTACAAACGGCCAAGGGCATTACATTAGAGGACACCCCAGAATCTACCAGGCAATTGTGAAGATTCCTATTAAAAACTTTGAACGTTAAAAGGAAAGGTGGTACAAAAGGATTCTCCTTCCTACCTTATGAGTAGGTATTTATGGTTGGCTTTCTTGCCAAATCTGTCGAGGACAGATCCTTCTTCTGGCCGTTGCCTGTAGTCGGGTCTTTTATCGAACTCATAGCTTGCAACAGAAAGTCTTTCTGCTGAGGAATCCTACATATATCCATAACCGATATATTAGCCTTTAGATTTTTCAAATCTTCGACTACGTTGTAATCCATCTTGGGAAATTCCTTGGTATGGATGCTTATGGGTTTTTCGCCTGGAGAGAAAGGTATTTTCGGACCATCAAGAGTTAACTTACTTTGTGGGGGCCGGGTGATGTCGGTGTTTTTTGAGCCAGGTTGACCTCTACTACGCGTCGGTGCTACCGAAACTTTCGTGGGTTGTTCTTGAGACTCAAACAGATCATCTAAAGACACGATCACGTCGGGATCCCATATCAACATGGTTGTGTCTCGTGGTGGGTTAGCTTCTTCTTGATCAACAATATTCATGGTCGAACTGCTTGATTGTTCGGTCAATGAGACTTCATCCAGAAAATGATTGGCCATTAAATTCATGGCGTGGACCCATTGAGGGAATTCTCTTTCAGAGTGGTTCTCTTGCTGATAGGTGTAGAAAGAATCAGAGGCAACATTCCCTAGGTCAATGTTTAGGTTGGTTGGGGGAGGCTCAATTGCTTTGAAAGGTTGGTTTCTTTTAAAGAAAGGCTTATAGGGTCTTTGGCTTTGGTTTCCTTCCCCCACGCTTCTTTTCATGTCTATAATCTCATTTGATAGTTTCTTTACCTTGTGTTGTAGATCTTCTATATCTCCATTGCCTTTATCGGGAGTTTGTTCAGGCGGCTTCCTCGACGGTCTAGTCAAAAGGAGTCCTCTCCTAGGAGGGGGTTGAATTTATTTTCTTAGTAGAGAGGCTTGGCCTTCTTTACATCTTTTCATCTAAAATTCTATCGTCTTGGCCTCTTCAAAATTCTCCGTGAGGGTTTTCTTGGCAGCTCTTTTAATGAACATGGAAATAGAAGCCAGAAGCGCGTTGGCATAAACCTCAATCTGCAATTCTTGAGTGGGTTTCGCCGCAGGCTGGAAATTGTTTAAGATGGTCGTGAATGTTTGATTGAAATCCTTGACCCTTTCTTTTGGGGTCATGGTGGCTGCGAACAACTCAACCATTAGGGCTCCTGTAGTAGTTTCTTCTGCAAATGTGTCCAGAAAATCCTTTTTGAATTTAGTTCAGCTAGTTATAGATCCTACCGACAAATTAAAATACCACGTGGAAGCAGAGTTTTCAAACGTGTAGGGGAAAAGTATACATACTACTTCTTCATGTTGAACGTTCATAAGTTTGATCGCAAGTATGAATTTCTTGATATGATCTTCAGGCAATCCTGACGTTTCAGGGTCGTACTTGGGGAGCAACTTTTTCGGGTGCCAGGGAAGATTTTGTACTTGTCCAGGGATGGCCACAGCATCTCCGACCAACCAAGGCTGGTTGACTTGAAGTGGAACTTCTCTTTCCTCCTCATGACCGTTGTTCCCTTCCATTTCTTCAGAGTCGGAGTCAAGCTCTTCTTCTTCCAAAAATTCGTCAGGCTCGGGGATGTCGCCGACCAACGTCTCGGGTATGAGATCAAGAGGTTCTTGGATTTTTGTGATTGCAAAATCTATTAATTCTTCGACGGAGTGTACGAAAAATTCGTTTGGAGTGCTAACCACCTGTCTGCTTTGTTGTTTTCTTTGAGGGGGGATGGGAGTTAAGGACAACACGCCGATTTGTCAAGCATAGGATCTGGTGATTCTCCTAAATTGATTCACTTCCTCGTGAGGGAGGGCATAGGGTATTTTAGGGTAAAAAGGTTCTTCCTCGGACTTGGGTGAGTTTCCCCCTTCAGGAGTACTCACTAAGCATGGGTTGTCTGTTGGATGACTAGCCATGCATGTGGACTGTTACGAATCTATAGGTTGTTTGAAAAGTTATATAAGTTATATATTCAACCATTCATTCTCAGGCCCTCCTTCTACCGTCAGTTCTGTTGATGGGTCTTAAATCCCTTTGATTCAACAGCAGGAAGCAAACCCACCACCGAGGCCCAATTAGACTCTGCAGTGTTTGAGATGGAATGGTCCTCCAGATCTTGCGATCTGACCAATTTATCGATGGGCTTTGTTTTTTCTTGTGAAGGTTATCCCTTTAGTTAGGACCGTTCTTTTATGTATTTTCTCTTGAGTGGGGCTGGTTTGAGAGATGCAAGCTAGCATAAGCCAACTTGACAAGTAACAGGATTGAATTTCAACTACTGGGAAGAGGCTGAGCTTGGGATAACCCGCTGCTCAAACATGCAAACAATAATTCTATACCAAAGGGCCTACTAATAATACATTAACCAAATGAGCATCCAATTACTGCCTGAGAATGTAACTAATAGAAAGAAAAACACATATGTAAACAAGATCATGGCAAGCAAAATAATTCATCTACCATAACATTCATTACATAACAACACAACGATTTGTCTTCATCATTAAAGAAAAGAACATCAAAACATGGCACCAGATAACTTGACAACATAATCGATTGCTCTTACTCATTTACTGCATCATTCTTGGAACAGGATAGGAAGTAATTCTTCTCCAACTCCAATCACATACATCTGATGAAAATAGCTTGTCTTTGGTCCAGAAGGACTTCTCAATTCATAGCAGTCTCAAAATAATTATCAACAAACCAAAAAAGAAATAGTTCTTACAACAACCATCGACCCTTGACTAATCTGTTGATGTCTTTATTTATAATCTAAAATTCAACTAAAATTAACGGCTAAATACAGTTTGGACCATACAAAATTTTCCATGTGGCGTGGTCATCCAACAGTTTCTTTGACAGTCCATCCAAGATATTTCTTGAAAAGAGTGACTTCTTTCATACTCATGCCAACAGATTTTCACAAGTTTGAGCCCATGGGACTCTGCGTTGTTCCATTAGGGCTATGTATACTCCTCTGATATCAACTGCATGCATTCGAAACTTCACCAAACTAGATTTTAGTAGTTACAAGATAGTCCAAGCTTTGATCGAGTATTTCATGAACAATTGTACTCGTCCTAGCTTCGTATCGACTATCTTTGCACATCTTTCATCCCACAACAAGTCTCATTCGGTGGGTGTCTTGAACACATTACTTGAGTCGATAACTGATCGGGGACGCCGCACTCGGAGAGCCCAGAAATATTTATTGCGTCGATGATTACAAAATTGAAGGTTCAAATAGAAGAAGATAAAAGAATTGAAGAAGTACTCAAAGAACAGCTAGAAGGAAAGGACGAGATCATTGGAAACCTGGAAGCAAAGATTGTCACACTAAGAAAGGATATTCAAAAGAAAAATATGCAGAATAGCTCAAAAGTTCTAGATGACATTATTAGCAGTCAAAAATCTT
>ML787198.1:255635-269267 GCA_009831015.1 Picea engelmannii
TATATAGGTAAGGGGTAATGATAATTAGTTAGGAATTTTATCTTTTAAGAACTTCCATATAATTGTCTCTCCTTAATTAATTTATGGTTTCCATACTTTTTAAATATAGTGAAAAATATTATTTTTAAGACATGTTTTACCTCTTGATGAGTCTTAAATTCCTTT
Organism: Picea engelmannii; assembly: GCA_009831015.1. Classification (NCBI taxonomy): domain Eukaryota; kingdom Viridiplantae; phylum Streptophyta; class Pinopsida; order Pinales; family Pinaceae; genus Picea; species Picea engelmannii. The sequence goes on from ML787198.1 coordinate 255,801, forward strand.
GATTCAACAGCAGGAACCAAACCTGTCATCGAGGCCCAATTAGACTCTGTAGCGTTTGAGATGGAATGGTTCTCCAGATCTTGCGATCCGACCAATTTATCGACGGGCTTTGTGTTTTATTGTGAAGGTTCTCCCTTCAGGTAGGCCCGTTTTTTTTCTGTATTTTCTCTTGAGTGGGGCTGGTTTGAGAGATGCAAGCCCGCATAAGCCAACTTGACAAGTAACAGGATTGAATTTTAACAATTGGGAAGAGGCTGCGATTGGGATAAACCACTGCTCAAACATGCAGATAGTAATTCTATACCAAAGGGCCTAGTAATAATACATTAACCAAATGACCATCCAATTACTGCTTGAGAATCTAACTAACAGAAAGAAAAACACATATGTAACCAAGTTCATCGCAAGCAAAATAATTCATCTACCATAACATTCTTTACATAACAACACAACGATTTATCTTCATCATTAAAACAAAGAACATCAAAACATTGCACTAGATAACTTGACAACGGAATCGATTGCTCTTACTCATTTACTGCATCATTCTTGGAACGGGATAGGAAGTAATTCTTCTCCAACTCCAATCACATACATCTGATGAAAATAGCTTGTCTTTGGTCCAGAAGGACTTCTCAATTCATAGCAGTCTCAAAATAATTATCAACAAACCAAAAAAGAAGTAGTTCTTACAACAACCATCGACCCTTAACTAATCGGTCGATGTCTCTATTTATAATCTAAAATTCAACCGAAATTAACCGCTAAATACAGTTCAGACCAAACAAAAATTGCCATGTGGCGTGGTCATCCAATAGTTTCTTTGACAGTCCGTCTGGGATATTTCTTGAAAAGGGTGACTTCTTTCATACTCAAGCCAACATATCTTGGTAGGTTTGAGCCCATGGGACTCTACGTTGTTCCATTAGGGCTACATATACTCCTCTGATATCGATTGCATGCATTCAGAACTTCACCAAACTAGCTTTTAGTAGTTACAACATAGTTCAAGCTTTGATAGGGTATTTCACGAACAATTGTACTTGTCCTAGCTTCCTATCGGCTATCTTTGCACATCTTTCAGCCCACAACAAGTCTCATTCGATGGGTGTCTTGAACACGTTACTTGAGTCGATAACTGATCGAGGACGCCGCACTCGGAGAGACCAGAAACATTTATTGCACCGATGATTCAACTTCGGTGTTCTTTTCGAATCCTTCGGCGAAATCATAGGATGAACTTTCTTCGGTAATCAGGGAGGTTTCTTTCCTGCAATTAAGACGATGGAGTTTAACGATTTCAAAGCAATTTGTGATAAGACGTAAATAAATTGAAAAGACTAATACATACCTGTGTAGCCCGCTAGTTTCAGTCATTTAATACTTACTTGATCTTAGTCACTCCTTTCAATGACTTGTGATGACCTGGCCGAAGTCGTCGCTCCTTTGGTTAAAAGGAATTATGTCAGCGCATCATGGGATGGCAAATCAAGTACAGCATCATGAACGTTTTAAATAGTCATATTAATTATTTGACCTTTGGTGCCCAAAAGAGACGTCGAAGGTGAGCGTGCGCATGTATACTTCCCAAAGGATCGGACACAATAAAAGGAAATCTATTAAATGCTTCTAGAATTCGTATTATCAAGAGTGTAAAACATAATTAGTCGAATAACGGAGGTATGGAGCAAGGTCGGGAGGATCATACCGGATGTTACCTGTAACTCAATTCGGTGGCGTTTACATGCTCTAGATTGCATCCGCCAAACAACTATGGTGTGTCGAGTCTTTAATCACCATGTCGCGGGGCACGAGTGTCTTATTGGCACGCTCTATTTCGCTCCTCTATTTTTCTATAAATTCGGGGAGTTCTGGGGAAAACTTATGCTCATGTCGAGCTTACATTCTCTTGAGTTTTGGTATGGAGAATTTGTCTTGGTGAAGTCCTGTATAGATGTTCCCCATCCTCTGCAGATGCCCGAGTTGTCACGTTGTTGCATAATGGTATCCTCGTTCAACAAGGGGTGGGGTCTGCGGAGTGCCAGGTCCGAGCCCCAGCGTGCCTGGGATTCTTTTTTGTTAGCCTCCCATGTTCTTGAAAGTCCAACAAGGGGTGCAGGTCTTGGCATGGAGACAATGTTAGCATCTCCTACGAAGGCCTGTTGGGACTATCAGTAGGGAAGGCCGGAGGGGGAAATGACGTTAAAGAGCATCGGGTTCTCCCGATGAGAGTTCTTCTTAGTAGTTAGAACGGGCTAAACTGATGATAGCCAAACTCTATCAAGAGAACAGAGAGCTACGACGTCAGTTAGCGGCGAAAGATCAGGAGATATCGTTGTCGTCGGGTCGCGTAGGAAGCACGGTTTGGCTGCAGAGGCGGCTTCGGGAAGCACAAGATACAATTGTGCAGCTGTACGAGGCGCAAAGGACGGCGAGAGAGAAGAACACAGTGAACGGCGTAAGTAGTAACTCAGGGAAAGGCAAAGTGGACGATCTTGTGCCTTGCACTTCTGCTAGGTGACGCTTTGAAAAAATCCCCTTTTGCTCTTCTGTTGTAAATAAAATCGTCCTTTTACTGCCACCGGGCTGGTTGGTTGTGGTGTTGACGTGGCTTGGTTGTATGTGACGCGGACTTGGCGGGACCCCTTTAATACTAAGTATCGGGAATATTTTGAATGTATTATGCTTTCTTATGGATGCAAATGGGAAAATTAACTGTGTATTCTCAACATAAATCATTAGATTTCACAAATTATTAGATCCTATAATCATTACTGTGGCACTGTGGGTTTGTTTATATGTTTCCTTTTTGTAAAAATTCTATTATCAATTGATGCTTACGTGGCGTTATTAACCCCGAATCATTAGAAACAATCAGCTATAAAAGGCATTCACTGATAAATAAGGATCTTACTTGGGACCTCACTCGCGTCGAAAATACTGAAACTAGATACTACGGGTGCCTACATCGGGTGGTATTAGGAAAAGGTAAATTTTTATTTTTTTCGCAGGTTAACACATTATAATGTTTTCGACGCCTAAAACATATCGGGGTCGGAGGTTGGCGATGTTGCTCCTTACTTTGGCGCAGTGCTCGCTATTACCTTTTTTCTGTCGAAACCGAATGGATCGGCCTTCGGCGAAATCCTTCCTGAGGTTGTTCGTGGGAAAGAAACGCTTTCATCGGCCGACGTCGATGAAGGTCGGTACTCAACTACTTTGACTTTCCAAACGATTTTCACCACCTTTATCTTTCGCCGATGCCAAATTTCTTAAGTGAGTTGAGGAAACTATGGGTTGTCGATTCGTGCAGACAGTCGACGAAGAAGATTGAGTGGTACCCAAAAAAGAAAAAGTTCATAGATTTTTAAGGGTGTGTTGAGTGCTCAACAAATGGCAATTCACTTGGCGAATGAAAAATCTTTGATTCCTCTTTGCTTCCCACACACGATTTATTCATATCTACATATATTACAATATATTTATAAGTATTATTACTATTACTATTATTATTATTATTATTATGTTTTCAATGAAAATATCATTTTAGGGCTTGGCCATTTATTGGGAGGGCGTCAAGTTCCCCCCTCAGGTTTTTCAATCGATAGGTACCTGCCCCGATTCTCTCGGATACTTGGAAGGGTCCAAGCCATAGGCTTTGAAACTTAGAGTGTTTTCACTTAGGTTCGTTTTCTTTGTCCCACTTAAGCACTAAGTCTCCTACCTCAAAGATCTTTTCTTTAGCGTTATGCTTATCAAACCATCGTTTCACTATCTGTTGGTGAGCCAGGAATTTTGACTTAGCCTTTTCTCTCTCTTCCTCCAACATGAGCAGAGTGTCGATTCTTTGTTGCATGGCCGACAAGGGTTCTTCCTGGGAGTCTTAGGCCAATTGAAGAGATGGCAGATAGATCCCGTTCAGAAGGATAGCTTCTTGCCCGTAGACTAAGAAGTATGGGGAATTTCCTATTGCTTCTTTGGGTGTGACCCTATCGGCCCATAGGGCATTATGAAGTTGATTATGCCAATTTCTTTGGTTATCTATAACCGTCTTTTTTAGTATCCTTACCAGGTTTTTATTAGTCGATTCTACCACACCATTTCTCCGCGTGTAGTAATTTGCATAGTACTTGATTATAATTCTTTTATCCATAGAAAACTCAGTCAATAGGGTAGAAGAAAAGTAGGATGCATTATCAAAGACCAAAATAGAGGGGATGCCAAACCTTGTGATCAGTTGTTGTTCTATAAATTGGATTACTATTTTCTCGTTTACATGAGTCAGAGGAATGGCCTCTACCCATCTGGTGAAATAGTCGGTAGCAGTAAGAATGTAGTTGTGGAGTTTTGAAGAAATAGGAGTAATTTCTCCTATGATATCCAACCCCCACTGCTCAAAAGGCCTGGAGACAGTCACAGGCTGAAGTGGGATTGTTTCCCTTTTCTCCTTTCCGACACTTAATTGACAAGTCTTACAGTTCCTAGCGTGAGTGTGAGCATCTTTAAACAAGGTGGGCCAGTAATAGCCAGCTCTCATAATCTTATGGGTGGTAGTGTTTCCTGCAAAGTTTCCTCCGGCGGGACCGTCATGGAGTTCCGTCAGCACCTTGTCCACGTCTTCTCGTTCAAGACATCTCAATAATACCCCATCGTAGTTGATCCAGAAGAGTATCGAATTTATAAGACGATATTGTGCATATTTCAATCTTAGGGCTCTTCGTTCCTTAGGGATGAGGTTCTCGGGACAAACCCCATGACGCAGAAGATAAGTCAAATCCTTGTACCAGGAGTCTTGTCTTGGGGAGATGTATGCTACTTCATTGCACCATAGTACCATTTTGTTTTCCCACTCGAAATCTTCATTTGCTTGATCCTGGGCTTCGACTGCGAGCTTACATAGACCTTGTTCTGTTACAAGCTTGACATATTTTGTATCTAGATCAAATTCATGGACTACTTCCATCCAGTTCCCCCTTCTTTCCCCCATTTCTTGTTGGGTAAACAGGGATCGGACCACAGGGTGCGACACAATCACCTTAGTGTGATTTTTGAGAATGTAGGACTTGAAATGCTTTACTGCCTTATAGACCGCGTAGGCCTATTTATCTATGGCAGGATAATTGAGCTCGGATACTTGAAGATTAGTAATCATAAAGGACACTGGGGATTCATTGTTATCATCATCTTTTTGGGTAAAGACCACTGCTAGCGATTGGTCGGAGGCGAAAGTATAAAGGGAAAAGTCTCTTTAAAAATCGAGACTTCGCAACACCGAAGCTTGGGATATGGCAGCTTTGATATTGTTGAAAGCGTCTTTTATCTCATCATCCCACTTGAAATCGACATCCTTGTGAATCATCTTTTGTAAGGGTTTGATAATTTTGGCGAAATCGGGGGTGAATTTCCTTACAAAGTTGACTTGCCCGAAAAAGGACTGCATGGTTTTATTGTTATGGGGTAGCGGGAGTTGAGATATGGCCTTAATTCATTATGGATCTATGTGGATACCTTCTTGGGATATAATATGACCTAACAACTTACCTTCCTCGACACCAAAGATGGTTTTCTTAGGATTTAGCGATATACCATATTTTCAACACCTTTCGAAAATATGAGTTAAGTGCTGGATGTGTTCTTCCCTATTCTTCGAATACATTGTTACATCATCTAAATATACTACCATGCACCTATTGATAAGCCCTCGAAAAGCCACGTCCATGGACCTTTGGAAGGTTTCTCCTGCATTGATTAACCCAAAAGGCATGCGTTTATAAGCGAAGATTCCCCATTTGGTTTGGAAGGTGGTCTTTAAACGGTCTTCCTCTGAAACCAACACTTGGTTGTAGCCTAAGAAAACATCTAGTAAGGAAAAAATCTTTGAGCCTGACAAAATCTGCAGGAGTTTCTCCATCGGCGGGACCGGATAATTGTCCTTTTCTGAAGCTCTATTGAGGTTTCAAAAATCTATGCATAGTCGGATTTCGCCCGACTCGTTCCTTACCGGAACGAGATTTTCCACCCAAGCAAAATGTCTGACCTAAAAAATTATCCTCACGTCTAGAAGCTTCCTTAATTCCTGATACATGAGAGGCTCTAGGGATGGGTGATACTTCCATAGATTTTTCTGGAAAGGTTTCATTTCGAGTTTCAATGGGATGGTGCGCTGAATAATGCGGGTATCGTACGTTTTCATATCCTTGTAGGACCATGCGAAGACGTCGTGGTATTGTCTGAATAATTTGAGGTAGGCTTTCCTCTCTTCCTTAGACATATTTTAGCCGAGATTAACATTCTTCGAATTCTCTAGGGTCCCAAGATTCACAGTTTCATGGAGGCGGAAAGAGCTACCAGTCTTCGCGTTTTTGGGTCCTTTAAAACGATCCTTTAGATCAAACAGACTCTCTAGATTAGATATCCCCTTTGGGATTGTGTGAGATTTCAACTTTCCAACATCTTGTCCTGTTTCGGGATTAGTTTCAGTTGTTTGCTCTCAGAATTCTTCATCATCTATGGCTAGGTCTTTGAAATTATCTTGGTTGGTCAAGAAGTTTATGATTTTCTCGTCACCTTCAAAGAATTTTCAATTGGAAATATTCTTTGACACCGACGGTTTGTAGTGCAGCTCCACAGTGAATCGGGAGGCTTCATAATCTTCTAAAGGTGACAGTCAGGAGGCGGTTGTGGCCAAGTAGTCAGCAAGAACGTTCTTTACTCTCGGGATTGCAATGATATTGAAAGTGTCAAAGTGCTCTATTAGCCTATTCACCTCCTGTTGGTAGTTCTTAAGATGAGGCGAATTACAATGAACAATATTCCTCACTTGTCTAACAATGATCTCAGAATCCCCGAAAACCTTCAATTCCTTGACACCGAGATCTATGGCTTTCTTTAATCCTTGCACTAGAGCTTCATACTCGATAGTGTTGTTGGTACATTTGAATTCTAGCCTGCAGGATAGGAAATAGCGTCGTCCTTTAGGATTGATAAGGATACACCCTGCCCCCGACCCTTCTTGTGATTTAGATCCATCAAAGTAGAGGGTCCAAATCTGTTGAAGGTAATCTCCCTTTCTTTGTTCTATACTGATTTCTTGCTTACCGATCTCTCGTCCCGTAAGCTCAATCACAGGAATTTGGAAAAAAAGAGCATTCTCTATCGGCGTCGGCGGTTCCTCTTGAAAGACTATTTCAGAGTTTTGGGTAAGAGGAACAACAGACACTAGAGGAGAAAATTCCCCGAAGTGGGAATCACAGGAGTAATTGCCCAATACTGGGAAATCAGTAGACGTGGGTTCGTTCGGTGTTTCTAGGTCGGTGATCGTATGCTTCAGATATCTTTCTCTGTCGATTCTGATCATGATCTTGTATCCATTTAGTGGAAACCAAAGGTGTGCCCAGTCCGTACTAAAATATCCATTCATATTTTTGGACCAGTCATGACTCAACAATAGTCCATATGCCTCTGGGATATCTACTACAATGATGTCAATTATTTGCACGGAATTAGGATGTGTCGCAATCCTGATCATTACATCTTTGAGTTCTCCCATAACTTTGACTTGGGTTCTATCCAGTTGTATGACATGCTTATCACTTTTGAGAGGGAAAACACCCAGTTTATTACAAATGGCCAAGGGCATTACATTAGAGGACGCCCCAGAATCTACCAAGCAATTGTGAAGATTCCTGTTAAAAACTTCGAACATTAAAAGGAAAGGTGGTACAAAAGGATTCTCCTTCCTACCTTATGAGTAGGTATTTATGGTTGGCTTGCTTGCCAAATCTGTCGAGGACAGATCCTTCTTCTGGCCATTTCCTGTAGTCGAGTCTTCTATCGAACTCAGAGCTTGCAACAGAGAGTCTTTCTGCTGAGGAATCTTACATATATCCATAACCAATATATTAGCCTTCAACTTTTTCAAATCTTTGACTACGTTGTAATCCAACTTGGGAAATTCCTCGGTATGGATGCTTATGGGTTTTTCGCCAAGAGAGAAAAGTATTTTCGAACGATCGAGAGTTAACTTACTTTGTGGGGCCCAGGCGATGTCGGTATTTTTTGAGCTAGGTTGACCTCTACTATGCGTCGGTGCTACCGAAACTTTCGTGGGTTGTTATCGAGACTCAAACAGATCATCTAAGGATCTGATCATGTCGGGATCCCATATCAACATGGTTGTGTCTCGTGGTGGGTTAGCTTCTTCCTGATCGAAAATATTCATGGCCAAACTGCTTGACTATTCGGTCAGTGAGACTTCATCCAGAAAATGATTGGCCATTAAATTCATGGTGTGGACCCATTGAGGGAATTCTCTTTCAGAGTGGTTTTCCTGGTGATAGGTGTAGAAAGAATCAGAGGCAACATTCCCTAGGTCAATGTTTAGGTTGGTTGGGGGAGGCTCAATTGCTTTGAAAGGCTGGTTTCTTTTAAAGAAAGGCTTATAGGGTCTTTGGCCTTGGTTTCCTTCCCCCGTGCTTATTTTCATGTCTATAATCTCATTTGATAGTTTCTTGACCATGCGTTGCAGATATTCCATATCTCCATTACCTTTATCGGGAGTTTGTTCAGCCGGTTTCCCCGACGGTCTAGTCAAAAGGAGTCCTCTCCTAGGAGGGGGTTGAATTTCTTTTCTTACTAGAGAAGAGAGCCTTGGCCTTCTTTACATCCTTTCATCTAAAATTCTATTGTCTTGGCCTCTTCAAAATTCTCCGCGAGTGTTTGCTTGGCGGCTCTTTTAACGAACATGGAAATAGAAGACGGAAGCACGTTGTCATAAACCTCAATCTGCAATTCTTGAGTGGGTTTTGCCACGGGCTGGAAATTGTTTAAGATGGTCATGAATCTTTGATTGAAATCATTGACCCTTTCTTTTGGGTTCATGGTGGCTGTGAACAACTCAACCATTAGGGCTCCCGTAGTAGTTTCTTTTGCAAATTTGTCTAGAAAATCCTTTTGGAATTTAATCCAGCTAGTTATAGATCCTACCGACGAATTAAAATACCACGTGGAAGCAAAGTTTTCAAACATGTAGGGGAAACGTATACATAATACGTCTTCATGTTGAACGCTCATAAGTTTGATTGCAAGTATGAATTTCTTGATATGATCTTCAGGCAAGCCTGAAGTTTCAGGGTTGTACTTGGGGAGCAGCTTTGTCGGGTGTCGGGTAAGATTGTGTACTCATCCAGGGATGGCCACAACGTCTCCAGCCAACCAAGGCTGGTTGTCTTGAAGTGGAACTTCTCTTTCCTCCTCATGACCGTTGTTCCCTTCCATATCTTTGGAGTCGGAGTCAACCTCTTCTTCTTCCAAAAAGTTGTCAGGCTCAGGGATGTTGCCGACCAGCGTCTTGGGTATGAGATCAAGAGGTTCTTGGATTTCGGTGATCGAAAAATCTATTAAATCTTCGACGGAGTGTACGAAAACTTCGTCTGGAGTGCTAACCACCGGTCTTCTTTGTTGTTTTCTCCGAGGGAGGATGGGATTTAAGGACAATGCGCCGATTTGTTGGGCATAGGATCTGGTGATTCTCCTGAATTGATTCACTTCCTCGTGAGGGAGGGCATAGGGTATTTCAGGGTGAAAAGGTTCTTCCTCGGACTTGGGTGAGGTACCCGCTTCGGGAGTACTCAGTAAACATGGGCTGTCTGTTGGATGACTAGACATGCATGTGGACCATTATGAATCTGTAGGCTGTTCAAAAAGTTATATAAGTTATATATTCAACCATTCATTCTCAGGCCCTCCTTCTAGAGCCAGTTCTGTTGATGGGTCTTAAATCCCTTTGATTCAACAACAGGAACCAAACCCGCCACCGAGGCCCAATTAGACTCTGCAACGTTTGAGATGGAATGGTTCTCCAGATCTTGCGATACGGCCAATTTATCGATGGGCTTTGTGTTTTATTGTGAAGGTTCTCCCTTCATGTAGGACCGTTATTTTATGTATTTTCTCTTGAGTGGGGTTGGTTTGAGAGATGCAAGCCAGTATAAGCCAACTTGACAAGTAACAGGATTGAATTTCAACTACTGGGAAGAGGCTGAGCTTGGGATAACCTGCTACTCAAACATGCAGACAATAATTCTATACCAAAGGGCCTAGTAATAATACATTAACCAAATGACCATCCAATTACTGCCTGAGAATCTAACTAACAGAAAGATAAACATATATGTAACCAAGATCATGGCAAGAAAAATAATTCATCTACCATAACATTCATTACATAACAACACAACGATTTATCTTCATCATTAAAGAAAAGAACATCAAAACATTGCACCAAATAACTGACAACAAAATCGATTTCTCTTACTCATTTACTGCATCATTCTTGGAACAGGATAGGAAGTAATTCTTCTCCAACTCCAATCACATACATCTGATGAAAATAGCTTGTCTTTGGTCCAGAAGGACTTCTCAATTCATAGCAGTCTCAAAATAATTATCAACAAACCAAAAAAGAAATAGTTCTTACAACAACCATCAACCCTTGACTAGTCGGTTGATGTCTCTATTTATAATCTAAAATTCAAATGAAATTAACAGCTAAATACAGTTTGGACCAAACAAAAATCACCACGTGGAGTGGTCATCCAAGAGTTTCTTTGACAGTCCATCTGGGATATTTCTTGAAAAGGGCAACTTCTTTCATACTCATGCCAACAGATCATCGCAGGTTTGAGCCCATGGGACTCTGCGTTGTTCCATTAGGGTTACTTATACTCCTTTGATATCGACTGCATGCATTCAAAACTTCACCAAACTAGATTTTAGTAGTTACAACATAGTCCAAGCTTTGATCGGGTATTTCATGAACAATTGTACTCATCCTAGCTTCGTATCGGCTATCTTTGCACATCTTTCATCCCACAGCAAGTCTCGTTCGATGGGTGTCTTGAACATGTTACTTGAGTCAATAACTGATGGGGGACGCCGCGCTCAGAGAGACCAGAAACCTTTATCGCGTCGATGATTTAGCTTCAGTGTTCTTTTTGAATCCTTCGGCAAAATCATAGGATGAACTTTGTTCGGTAATCAGGGAGGTTTCTTTCCTACAATTAAGACAACAGAGTTTAACGATTTCAAAGCAATTTGTGATAAGACGTAAATAAATTGAAAAGACTAATACGTACCTATGTAGCCCACTAGTTTCAGTCATTTAATACTTACTTGATCTCAGTCGCTCCTTCGAATGACTTGTGATGACTTGGCCGAAGCCGTCACTCCTTTGGTTAAAAGGAATTATGTCAGCGCATCATGGGGTGGAAAATCAAGTATAACATCATGAACGTTTTAAATAGTCATATTAATTATTTAACCTTTGGTGCCCAAAAGAGACGTTGAAGGCCAGTGTGCACGTGTATACTTCCCAAAGGGTCAGACACCATAAAAGGAAATCCGTTAAATGCTTCCAGAATCCGTATTATCAAGCGTGCAAAACATCATTAGTCGAATAACGAAGGTCTAGAGCAAGGTCAGGAGGATCGTACCGAACGTTACCTATAACTCTGTTCGACGGCGTTTACATGCTCTGGATTGCATTCACTGAACAACTATGGTGCGTCGAGTCTTTAATCACCATGTCGTGGGGCGTGAGTGTCTTATTGACATGCTTTGTTTTGCTCCTTAGCTTTTCTATAAATTTGGGGAGTTCTGGGGAAAACTTACACCCATGTCGATCTTACATTCTCTTGAGTTTTGGTATGGCGACTTTGTCTTGTTGAAGTTCTGTATAGATGTTCCCCATCCTCTACGGATGCCCGAGTTGTCACGCTGTTTCATAATGGGATCCTCCTTCAACAGGGGGCGAGGTCTGCGGAGTACCAGGTCCGAGCCCCAGCGTGCCTGGGATTCTTTTTTGTTAGCCTCCCATGTTCTTAAAAGTCCAACAAGGGGTGCAGGTCTTGGCATGGAGACAATGTCAACATCTCCTGTGAAGCTCGGGGTGAAAATAGATATTTCTAACAGAGGTATGATGGGAACTGTGTTTCCTCAGGAGTCGAAACCGCAGGGAAGAGGGAGGCCCAAAAAGGGTACGAAAAAGGGGGAGGAGGACCACCTCCCGGCTGAGCTAGGTGTATGTTCAGTCGTTGAGGAGACCATGAGGTTTACCCACTGGTCGGTGCCATTTTGGACTACCGATAGGGAAGGCCGGAGGGGAAATGGAGGTGAAAGAGCACTGGGTTCTCCCGATGAGAGTTCTGCTCAGCAGTTAGAATGGGCTAAACTAACTATAGCCGAACTCTACCAAGAGAACAGAGAGTTGTGGTGTCAGTTAGCGACGAAAGATCAGGAGATACTGTCGCTGTTGGGTTGCGTAGAAAGCATGGTTTGGCTGCAGAGGAAACTTCAGGAAGCACAAGATACAATTGTGTAGCTACATGAGGCGCAATGGACGGTGAGAGAGAAGAACATAGTGAAAGGCGTAAGTAGTAACTCAGGGAAAGGCATAGTGGACAATCTTGTGCCTTGCACTTCTCCTGGGTGACGCTTGGACAAAATCCCCTTTTTCTCTTCTGTTGTAAAGAAAATCGTCCTTTTACTGCCACCGGGCCGGTTGGTCGTGGTGTTGACGTGGCTTGGTTGTATGTGACGCGGACTTGGTGGGACCCCTTTAATACTAAGTATCAGGAGTATTTTGAATCTATTATGCTTTCTTATGGATGCAAATGGGAAAATTAACTGTGTTTTCTCAACATAAATCATTAGATTGCACAAATTATTAGATCCTGTAATCATTACTGTGGCACTGTGGGTTTGTTGATATGTTTCCCTTTTGTAAAAATTCTGGTATCAATTGATGCTTACGTGGGGTTATTGACATTGGATCATTATAAACAATCATCTATAAAAGGCATTCACTGATAAATAAGGATCTTACATGGGACCTCACTCGTGTCGAAAATACTGAAACTAGATACTACAGGTGCCGACATTGGGTGGTATTAGGAAAAGGTAAAGTTTTTTTGTTTTCCCGGGTTAATACATTATAATGTTTTTGACGCCTAAAATATATCGGGGTCAGAGGTCGACGATGTTGCTCCTTACTTTGGTGTAGTGCTTCGCTATTAGCTTTTTTCTGCCGAAACCGAATGGATTGGCCTTCGGCGAAATCCTTCCTGAGGTTGTTCATGGGAAAGAAACGCGTTCATCGGCCGACGCCGATGAAGATCGGTACTTGGTTACTTTGACTTTCCAAACGATTTTCACCACCTTTATCTTTCACCGATGTCGAATTTATCAAGTGAGTCGGGGAAACTCTGGGTTGTCGATTCGTGCAGACAGTCAACGAAGAATATTGAGTGGTACTCAAAAAATAAAATGTTCATAGATTTTTTAGGGTGTGTTGAGTGCTCAACATTACCTTTAATTCAATTAAAAAAAAGCAAAAAATTAAAAAATTATATAACAATTAATAAAAAAATTAAAAATATACATAACACTTAAGAGAAAATGATACACTAA
>ML787198.1:270881-282844 GCA_009831015.1 Picea engelmannii
ACTGCAACTAAACAAGCTACTCTTTTAAGTAATGACTCCAACCATAATCCTTTATGGCTAGATGAGGACCTTGTTTTATCTAATAGCTACAAAAGAAGCTCTGAAGACCTAATTGAGAATTTGTTTGGTACTGAGTTGGTCAATCTCGGCAGCTCTCAAGACCTAATAATTTTGAATGGAGTAATGAAGTGGCCAAACTCCAACCAGATGACCTGTATTCATGGGCTAGGTAGTAGTGTTGTAGATTATGTGATATCTGATATCCCCGTTTCCAACCAAATAACAATTTTTGACCTTTTAAATGACCATGAGCCTGACTCTGATCATAAACCTTTAACCCTAACTCTAAAACTTTCCATGCATAGGAGCATCATTGAAGAGAATTTTGATAATCAAAGGAATTTGCACTTTGACAAAAGTAAAGTTGACATTTTCTTAAAGGATTTAAATAGTAAATTAAATATCCTAACTTATAAGGAGAACATTGAAGAATTCTATCATAATTTTACAACTACCCTTTCCTCTTCTATTAATAAGTTCTCTTTCGAGGTGTCCTATAAAAAGAATAATAGAACGACCAACCCTTGGTATGATAAAGAATGTAAAATTGCTAGGAAAGCCATTAGGGATGCTACTAATGAGTCCTTAAAACTCAATAAGATCAATACGTACAAAGCCCTAATTAAATGAAAAAAAAATTACTATATCAATAAAAGGAAAGAGAAACTTTCACAACTATATAAGTTGGATCCTAAGAATTTCTGGAGCCAAATTCTAAAACGAAATACTAAAGAAAATAATAGGATTCCCTTAAGGGACTAGAATTTATACCTTATAAGTCTTTACGAGTTCCCTAATTCCATGGACACCATTCCTATTGTCCCTACAAAGGATAAATATTTTTCTTTAGATGACATAGAGTTCGGGGTTAAGCGACTTTCAAATGGGAAAGCTAAGGACATTGAAGGCTATCAAGATGAAATTTTTAAAATCGGAGGGCCAATCCTTGTCTCTCACATACATAAGCTCTTCAATTTAGAAGTCAAGCATAGCTTCCCTAAACCTTGGACGCAAAGCCTCTTCGTTCCTATTTTTAAAAATGGGGATAAAAACATTCCCTCTAATTATAGGACCATTATGATTAGCCCGATTTTAGCCAATCTTTATGGAATTATTTTGGAAAAGAAGATTATCCTTTGGCTAGAAAGTCACAGTAAAAGAGCTAAAGGCCAGACCGGGTTTAGGAGATATCATTCAACTGTGGACCATCTTGTTACTTTTAGAATCATTGCAGAAGATTTCCGCAATACTAAAACCAATTTTTTTTTTGTTTTGTTGCCTTTAGAAAATCTTTTGACATGGTTCCTAGGAAAAACCTTTGGAATAGGTTGGAAGAGATAAAAGGGCTTGTCAAGTTGAGGGCTGCTGCAATAAGGATGTATGAGAACGTTATTGCTAAGTTTAAAAACACCGAGGGCTAGTAAAAAGAGATTAACTGCAATATCAGAGTCAAACAAGGTTGTCCCTTGTCCCCTACCCTTTTTGTCATATACATTGACAAGTTAGAAGATTGCTTGGAAAAAACAGGTTGTGTCGGCCCTACTCTACACTAAGAAGGTTGAAGATGAAAAACACTTTCTCTTAGATTGTCCCACCTATACCCATATTAGATCTCATTTTCAAAATATTTGTCACACTACCAACCTTCCTAACCTCTTAACTCAACAAAAGTATGATGATCTTGGAAAGCTTCTCTTAATGCTTTTCGAGCACATAAACAAAATCCTAAAGAATCACAAGTAATCACTTACACTCTTAGTGGATGTTAATCATCATTGTCATCATCATCATCATCATATAACCATATATATGGTTATATATATAACCAAATATTAATGTGTGTGTGGGGTTATATATATATAGGGCGGGACAATGCCCGACATCGCCCTCATGGCCCTCTAGTGGCCATGAGACCTAGTCCTAACCCGCGCAGGGGGGCTGGGGAAATCGCCGACATCGCCCACACCCAAATCGTTATATATATGTGTGTGTGTGTGTGTGTAATAAAACTTTGTTTTTTAATTTATTTTAAAATGTTTTTAACATAGAATTTTAGACCAGGGAGTTTTCTTATTTTAGGAATAATATTTTTAGTTTTAGTTTTTTTTTTTAAATTTGTTTTTTTAGGTTTTTAATGGATTTTTTTGAATTCTTTTATTATTTGAATATTTTGAAATTTATTATTATTTGATTTTTTTTTCTTTTCTTAGGTTTTTTTTTCCACGGTTCTTTTTAATGTTTTTTTTTCCTCAGAAAAAAACGTAATTTTATTCATTTGGAGAGACAAAATTACATTTTGTAGGTGCTAGATGAGCACATTCTGGAGTATGAAAAAGTGTGATGGTTTTGCACCAGAGAAAAAAGACCTGTTGATAGCTTAGTTGTCCATATTCTTTAGTACCAGAGTCTAGACATATGCTACATTTATATGTAGTGTGGAGCTGCAAGTTACATAATGAAATAATATACATCCCAGTGAGGAGACCAAAAAAATTGATTCCGATAATCGAGAAAAAAAATTACACAGTATACTGTAGATTTAGTGAGTAGAAGTTTGTGTCGGTTCTTCAATGAAAGGCCCGTGGAAGTAGTCCCGAACTGTATCTCCTTGTGTTTCTGAAAAGTGCCATTTTTTGAATGTAGGGAGTCGTAGATTCCTTCAGGTTGGAGACCATAAATAAAGGGGTTGGAGCCTCCTTCCAGTTGGAGATGGAGAATTCAGGGAGTTGTAGCTTCATTCAGGTTGGAGCCCATAAACAAGGAGATTGGAGCCTCCTTCGAGTTGGAGCTGGAGAATTTAGGGAGTTGTAGCTTTCTTCAAATTAGAGTTTGTAAATCAGGGGGTCGGTTCCTCCTTTCAATTGGTGCTGGATAATTTTGGAAGTTGGTGCTTCCTGTGATTGTAATATTCAAGATATATATATTATAAAGTGTTATGTGGCTTTCTCTCAATTAGGTTTCCACTTAAAATTCCGGTGTACTCTATATCTATGGTTATATTCTTATGATATCTTGAATGCATAAGTGATAAAATTTTTATAATATAATGTTTACAAGTTGAGATTGAAAATGGTAGAAAGTGCTCAATACTGATTCAACCCCCCTTGGTATTGGTGAAGATTCCAACAATTGGTATCAGAAAAGGTCCTTCGGAATCAGTCTAACCATTGGAAAGTAGATCATGGATTGCACGGATAATGGAACACCAATGTTTGATGGGAAGGAATATGAGATATGAGCTCAAGAATGAAATTATTCCTACAAGCACATGGATATGATGTTTTGTACTCAGTTGTTACAGGATACACCATTTCAAAGAAACCTCTAAATACTGCAACCAAGAATACATTAAAAAGGAACAACAAAATAGCAATGGATGTCATCCTAGATGGATTACCCGATTTGGTAAAAGTCAAAGTGGGACAATGTTCATCGGCCAAAGAGATTTGGGATAAGCTACATAATATCTACTATAAGGAATCTCTTCTTGTAATCACAGATCTAGAGCATGTTGATTAGAATAAAGAAGATGTTGATATAGAATGAGAGGAAAGAATCTCATCATATCAGACAGAACTAGAAGAAGAAATTGAAAATGACAAAGAAGATGATGAAGAAGGTGAAGTGGATCTTGGGGAAAAACTAATCAATTCTTTAATTGAACTAAAAAAGGAAAGGAGGGAAAACAAGTCACTCAAGGAAGAATTGATCAAGCTAAAGGAAGGTTCTCAAAATCCCAACAAAAATTCTAAAGAAGTTGTTCGCTTAAAAATCAAGGTAAAGGAAAAACAAAAGAGAGAAGAGATTTTGACAAGTCATCTCAAATAAATATCTGTGGACTTAAACACGTTTGAAGCATAATTTAGTCAACAAGAAAGAATAATTGAAGAAGAAATCATCTCCTTGAAAACCAAACTTGAAGAAGCCAAGAGAACGGAATAAGTAATGAAGATCCATATGATGAAGAAAGAATAAGATTATGAGAAGCTTGAAGAAGAAGTCATTTCATTGAGGTTTGAAGTTGAAAAGCTCAACAAATTGAAGAGCGCTCAAGTAATATAATATATTCTCAGCTATGAAAGGTCACCATTCAATAAAGCAGGTATTGGATACATTGGTGAGACCTCATGCAAAGAATATGCAAATGCCACTCCCAGCAAGAGCATTGAAGAGAGATGAAGCTTTACACCATCAATAAAGAAACTTGAATTGAAGTGTTCCGAGTTGTCGGAAAGGAAGAATGAGTAGAAGGATAAGATTTATGCAGACATTCTCAAAAGAAGGGATCATGGTCAACAAGATTTAGAGAGGAATGAATGTAGAAGAGTCGTATCTCCAAGAATATCTTCTACCTCTAGACATCAAAGAAGCTTCAATCAATTTTGGGTTTTTTGTTTGCATAGGGATTTGTTGTCAAGACCACAGTTTCAATTAGGTCATAATTAGCTATAATTTTAACATTTTAAAAAAATATTTTTCTTTAGGTAACATCACCTTTTTTTTTTTAGGTGATAATTTTAAGGTTTTTTTGAGCTACTGTTTGATTTTTGAAGGTCATTTTTGAAAAATGTTGTAATTTTGACCTTGTTTGAAAAAGTGGTGCTACTAGTAGCACCACCTTTCTATTTGGGGGTTGATTTTCATGTTGTTTTTGCAAAAATATCGGTTTTCTGGTTTAGAGTTCTTGTTTTATGGTCACAGTTCTCGTTAATTCAATAACTATGTTATGGATCCTATCCATCATAAGGTCAGCAAAATTCCTTATTACATCAAGATAATGACTATCCATAATGATAGGAAATTAGGTTGTATTGTGATTCCAATTGAGAATTTGTATTGGTTGCTCAAGGTGATCTTGTAGTTGTTTCACGGGGAAATCCACATGATCCCAATCAACAATTTTTGGATAAAAGTATATTCATGGGTACATAGAGTAATGGATAAAGTGTCGGAAAATTGGTTTTCATTGATGTCAACCCTAGAAGAAGTCTAGAATCCCCTAGAAGTGATTTAATTATTATTGATGTCAACCTTAGAAAAAAATTAGAAGCCCCTAGAAGTGATGGGTTTATTTGAAGGAATCTCTAAAGTGATCCCCTTATGGTGTAGATTTAAGCATGGCCCTCATGGGAAGATGCTTTGAAGAATCTTATAAGAAGCCTTGGAAATATGGCTGGAAATACGATTAAGTGGCTTAGTGGTTAAGAAGCCCTGGAGGTGCGGTCATGAATCCCGAAGTTCTTTGAATTTGTTTGAAGAAAAAAAACATCAATGACATTGCAAATGCATGAAAAACCCTCATAGATGGATAGTCGAATTCATGCCATCTCCAATGGTAGGTGGAACGCCACATGGTTCCTCACAATTGACAAATTATGCCCTCTTAAAGATAAAGCCTCAGAGTATGGTTAAGAAGCCCCTAAATGGTTACAAAAAGAAGTTATAAGTCGGCCCCAAAATCAAGAAAAGAAGAAAATTTGTTGCAAAAAAGAAGTTACAGGTCGGCCCTAAATTTAAGTAAAGGGGTTACTTGAAATAGTATAAATACACATCAAGAAGCCTCTCATTTGATCGACCAAGGAAGAAATTAAGCAAGTAAGAAAGTGTGTGATCTCTTAGCGAAACTGAAGTAGTGGAGTTGTGAGAAGGAGAATTCTCGAAGCTACATATTGGAGAAGGGTTTATAAAAAACTCTATTTGAGAAGACCCTCATGGTTAAGGTATAGTATGTCTAGCGAGGACCCCACATGATGCACATGACTTGTCACATGATTTTCCTAGTTTTTCCCAACGAGGCTGAAGGAAAGGTTGAAGAAGGAGCTATCTTCTTTATGATGAAGATGAGGAAGGTTTAATGGTCTAATATCTTATGCATCAGTTTGTTACATGAGTAAAAGTATGTCTTTATGTATGTTTTGATGGTTATATCTTGGAGAGTTTTGATATATGCATTGAGGCATATCTTGGAGGTCTTTGGCACATGGCTAGAGGCATAGCTTGGTGATTTTTGTCATATGATTTGAGGGACATCTTGGAGATCATAGCTTATGGTTTGTTTCACATCTTAGACATTTTGGACATGCTTGAGACATATTTTGGCACATGCTTGGCACATTGTTTGAGGCATATCTTTGATTTTTGGTATATACTGGAAATATATCTTTGAGACATCGTTTGACACATATCTTGGATGTTTTGGCATATGCTTGAGGAATATTTTTGGCACATGGTTTGAGGTATATCTTGGATTTTTTGGTACATGCTTGAGGCATATCTTGGCACATAGCCTTGATGCATATCATGGTGATTTTGAGCACATGATTTGGAGATGTTATTTGTGATCTTGGCATAATATTTATGTGGTTATTGGGATGGATATTTTTTTTATGATGATGATGTATCAATATTAATGACAGTTACAATTACTAGTGGAGTTTGGTTTTGATGATAATGATCAGTGATAGCTACAATGGCAGATTGAGTTTGGTTTTGATGATGATGATGTATCAATGACAACAACAATGACAGATTGAGTTTGGTTTTGATGATTATGATGTATCAATGACAACAACAATGACAGGTTGAGTCTCACACTTATATTCCAGGGAGTAAAGAATGGGCAAGGAAAGGGGGTTGGATCCTCCTTCCAATTGGAGCCAGAGAATATAGGGAGTCGAAGCTTCTTTCAGGTTGGAGCCTCCTTCCAGTTGGAGCTGGAGAATTCAGGGAGTTATATCTTCCTTCAGGTTGGAGCATGTAAACAAGGGGATTGAAGCCTCCTTCTAGTTGGAGTTGGAGAATTTAGGGATTTGTAGCTTCCTTCAGGTTAGAGCCTATAAATCAATGGGTTGGTGCCTCCTTTCAATTGGTGCTGGAGGATTTTGGAAGTTAGTTCTTCATGTGATTGTAATATTCAAGATATATATATTATAAAGTGTTCCATGGTTTTCTCCCAATTGGGTTTCCATGTAAAATTCTGGTGTACTGTGTATCTATGGTTCTATTCTTATGATATCTTGAATGCATAAGAATATATATCATACGAATACACAGTACATCAAGTGTAGAGGTGAGAACATCCATAAATATTGAAGGTTTTTGGGTGTAGAGGTGAGCACATCCATCAATATTGAAGGATTTTTGAAGAAGCTCATCTTGGAAAGTCCACTCTTGGTATTGGTACGTGGTATGATCATTATCCATTGTAGATTTTTTAGCCTTATATTGAAGACCTAGAAGTGAAAAAAAAATAGAATGTCCCCCATGGTTCGCTGATTTGTGTGCTGCTATTGATTTCTCAAATATCTCAAGGTTCCCTCATGAGCACCCAAGTGTAGATTGGAGGTCAATTCCAAATTTTGGTGGACATGATGATTCAATCATACTAAACATCTTACCTTTCATGACATTCATTTTAAGTATAGTAGGATCGTTGCTCTCATACCAAATGTTACGATCCAATGCCTTAAAAATGATAAAAATTCAATGTTTGCAAAATATCCAATTCCGAATATAATATCAGATGAGATAAGATGATCCTAGGACTAAGTCACATTGTTATATATATAGGACAGAAGGGGTATAATTATAATGAAAGGGTGCAATGAAGGGTTCTAGCCAACATACAAATATAATACTAGAAATGTAATAATTCAGTATCTAGGGCTTAATAAGGGGTTTTATACATAGCATGGGGCTTTGTATGGGGCTTTATCTAGGGCTTAATAACTGGTTGCAAAAGGGTTCTCTTGGCATGAGGGCATTGATTATGAGGAGACATTTTCTCGTACAACAAATATGAGCACCATTAGTCTTGTTCTAACCATGGCAACATAGAATGGCTAGAAGGTCCATCAGATGGTTTTGAAGAGTACCTTCCTTAATGGATATTTGGAGGAACATGTATACATGTATCAACAATAGGGTTTTCAGATTTCACGGAAGGGGCATCTATTCTGCAAACTAAAGAAGCCTCTATATGGTATGAAACAAACACCTAGCGCATGGTTCATTAAGATTGATAGGTATTTGGATGAATAGGGGTTCCAACAGAGTCCTTCATATTCCAACATGTATGTCAAAAGAGTTGGTAACGATGCCATGAGTTTGTTGTACAAGTTTATAATGATATATTGCAAAATATTGTCTACACCTATGGAGAAATGGTTGAAAATTTCAGCCAAAACTGACTCTAAGGTAGTTAAAGAGTCAATATATAGGAAACTAGTGGGTAGCTTGATATATATTACAACCACTAGACCTGATTTGAGTTTCATTGCAAGCTTCATTTCCAGATTCATGATAGCGCCAAAGTTATTGGACAACAACAAAGCAAGTGTTGAGATATGTGAAATAGAAACTTGTCCTTGGCATTTTGTACAAGATAAGAAAAGACCCTAGGCTGTGTGGGTATACATATTCATATCGGGAAGGTTATATTGATGACATAAAATCCACTTATGGATATGTTTTCATCCTTGGCATAGGTGCAGTTACATGGACTAACAAGAAGCAACTTTTAGTATCCCTTTCATCAACATGAGTAGAATATCAAGGAGCAGTGAAAGGAGCATGCGAGGTAGTTTGGCTTAGGAGGATGCTTTTAGATATGTAGATGCAACAAACGGAGCCAACACCCCTATCATGTGACAACCAAGGGGTGATGAAACTTTCCAAGAAACCAGTCTTCCACAAGCATACCAAATATGTTGAGGTAAATTGCCACTTCATCAGACAGCTTGTAGAGATGGGTCTATCAAGCTGTAGTATTATCCTACAAAGGATCAAACTGCAGAGATTCTCACCAAGGCTTTGGGTCCTAAAAAATATGTAAAATTATGAGATAAGGCTTTTTAGCTAGTAGATTGACCATTAAGGGAGGGTGTTAAAATAAATGTTATTTATAATGGTCGACTAGATATTAGACTTAGACATTAATAATGTCAATTCGACTTTAGGTTACCTTATGCTTTTGTCTTATTTCACTTTATACATTCATAAAGTGGATTAACTCAACTTAATTCTCGCTGAGAAGTCTTGAAGTCTTTGGAGTTATCTTGGTTTATTTCTCTGCTCGATTTCTATAATAAGTATATTTTTATAACATTTTCTATATATGTTTAAGTAAAACTTCACATAAATATTTGAAAATAGATATTTTAAATTTTATAATAAAAAAAAATCTTTATATAATTTAGTAATTATTTAATACATGTAAATTATTTATTTAATATATATTTTTTTATTTTATGTTAT
Source organism: Picea engelmannii (assembly GCA_009831015.1). Taxonomy (NCBI): domain Eukaryota; kingdom Viridiplantae; phylum Streptophyta; class Pinopsida; order Pinales; family Pinaceae; genus Picea; species Picea engelmannii. The sequence goes on from ML787198.1 coordinate 280,197, forward strand.
ATAATTATATAATGTTTTTTTTTTTAAATACTTTTGATTAAAAATGAAAAGCAACACCAAGTTAATTAATAAGTATAAGTAGAAGTGAAATTTTTTATAATGTGAATGAAACACCCAAAGGGGTTGGATCCAATGGTGGAAAGCGAGGAGTTTTTCACTGTTGAGCAAGGTCCACTTTATAATATTGATTGATATTAAATTAATCTAATCAAATTCTTCAACTATTATTATTAACTAAGAATTGATTTTTTAATTAAAAAAAAATTATTATAAAATTTTTGAATTGAAGCTTGATGTATGAGATCTCCTTGTTTGTGGGACAAGAGACCCCCCTCCATTCACTTATTTAACTGATAAAGTCTACAGAGGTATACATACCCTACCCTCTCTAGATTTGAATATAATTTTGATTAATATTAAATAAATCTAATAAAATTCTTGAACCATTATTAACTAAGAATTGATTTTTTAATTAAAAAAATTATTATAAAACTTGTAAATTGAACCAAAATTGATTTTTTAATTAACCAAGATTATTATAAAGATTATTTAAATACTTTTGATTAAAAATGAAAAGAAACACCAAGTTGATTAATAAGTAAAGTGTAAATAGTGCAAATTTTTATAATGTGAATGAAACAAAAGGCAATGATCAATTGAACCAAAATTGTTAAATATAAATAGAAAAAAAACTTTCGTCCACATTATAATTTTGATTGATATTAAATTAATCAAAAAAAAAATTCTTAAACCATTGTTAAGTAAAAATTGATTTTTTAATTAAAAAAATTATTATAAAACTTGTGAATTGAAGCTTTATGGAGTAACTAATTGACTAATCCATTAGTATAGTCCATGTGGAGCAAGGGCTAACGAAAGACCCCGCACAAACACCTTTATACTTTATAATAATAATCATTTAGAATGTGGGCCATATCTTCTAATAAATGATAAAGGTAAAAAAACTAAGTGAGAGTGATGAGGTCCACCTCCACAAACATAAAGCAACCTCAAAATTGATGACAATTTGAAGGTAATTCGAAGGGCGGCTTCTCAAAGGGGATACAGTGGGAATCTTTTTCCGAATTTCTAAGAGCTGAGATTAACAATTAAGTTGGTTTGTAGGTGTAACGGGGAATCTTTTACGAATTGCTAGACTTGAGATCCATTATTAGGTGTGGCAACGCTCTTCATTCGAAGGCTGGCAGGCAGTCGAGGGACAGAGGGTGGAAGCCCGAGAGGAGAGGAGTTTGAGATTGTAATTCTGCGGGGCCAGCCTGTAAAAGTAATATGGCTGCCGGTCATCACTTTCGGAGAAAGCTCGAATGCCTAGTATTCCTCTAAGTTATAATGATACTGTCAGACATCAGGTGTTTCTGCCACGTAATTTTTAGGAACTGCAGTGGTGTGGTCAGAGCTGTGGGCCTGAATCCGGCCAGATTTTCAGGTGTAGATTGAGTTTGGTATGGGATAGATTTACGGGTAGCTTGAGTTTGGTATGGGTGAAGATTTCATGCATTTCAAATCTTTATTTTGGGATTTTGTTTCATTTCAAATCTTTATCATGGGGTTTTGCTTCAAAAAATACATCAGACTTCTAGAATCAATCAAAATTTCAAAACTGCATCTTTTAAATCAATCAGAAATTCAAAACTATATCGCCAAAAAACTTGCCAGAAGAAGATTGCTCCCAAGTTAGGGCCAAGAATTAAGTGTGAATTTTTTTCCGCTGAGACATCGTCAGACGAAAGATCAAGGTATATACAAAATTATATTATTATTTATTTTCACCCGTTTCTATTGTTTATCACCGACTCCATTTGATTTTTCAGGTGGGTGCAGATAGAAAAACGCTTCGCAGGAATGACAGATATTGATTTTAAGAATTATCGGCACAGCTGCCTAAAGAAATTGCTAGTCGCAGCCACCTAGGAAGTATGTGCAGCTGCAAATTCACCATCTCCTACCATGATTCTTCATCCGATTTCCATCGATGGCCGCGACATCGGTCCAGATCTTGATATTGATTTGTATAGGACCGATTAACTCGGGCACATGACGCTCTTAAGAGCCAATTCTAACTCCTAATAGGGCACAGGACATACGCCGCTGGGAAATCGATACAAAGCATAACAGCAGAAGCTACGAAGTGGCGAAAATTTCCCCCAAATTGTGATCAATCTACAACTAGGGCGGCGTTTTTGTTTTAAATTTTGCTAAGAGGTCTTACAACTGTTTCCCTCTTCCAAACCGTCGAACCCTCGTCATTCGATCGATCACCAGTTCGAATCCTGTCCGCAGTCCAACCTTTTGCAGAAAGACCATCCAAGAAATTAATTGGCGTCGCCATCGCAGAAGGTGCAGGCTGGGTGAAGACAGGAATGAAACCAGTTGTCGGGTTCGTTGAATGAATGGTTGTAGAAAACCAAAAGAAATGTCAATGCCAAAAATCCAGTGAAAAATACAGAGAGGTCTGAAGCGATCAAAGACTTGGAGATGCCGTCCATTAAACACAAAAACCAGGTGAAGGATACAGCTGGCGGGTAGCTTCTACCAGGTGGGTCATATCAACTATGTGGAAATGTTGATCCATAAAGACGAAAATGTAAACTTCCCACAATTTACGGGTGGATTCGACGATACTTCTT
>ML787198.1:288085-321808 GCA_009831015.1 Picea engelmannii
TCCTACCTAAATTGTAATCTCTCATGACCAAAATATAAATAAATAATAAATAAAGATTGATTTTTTCCTATTATTTATTAATAATAAATTTTAGTGAAATATTTCATTTTTATGATATCAAGTGTTCTTTTTTATATTTGTACAGTTATACCACTCTACGGTTTTTAAATTATATCTTTGTGGTTTTGAGCGAAATAATACTTCTCTGTGGTTTTGAACGAGAATAATACTTCTCTATGGTTTTGAAATTATATTGGCTTCTTCAACTGGTTGAGCAATTGGACATGTGAAATGAGGTGAATAATTGTTACATTTTTTTTCTCTTATTTTCAATATGAGCACTCCACCACCTATTCCAAAAATTCATCCCAACAGGGGGAGGCCCCCAAAAATCACCCTATAGATCCTTTATGATTATATGGAATCAATAGAAAAAAGGAGAGAAGCGAGAGATGCCAAAATCCAAATAGATATAGAATCATTAGAAAAAAGGAGTGAATAAAGAGATGTAAAACTCCAAATAGAGCTAGAGGCAATGATTGATAAAACAAATTAAAGATACCATTCAAACTCAAATAGAGGATAGATTCTTAGGGTTCAAGAGTGAATTGTAGACAATGAAGTATAGGATTCAAGATATGGAAAAACATAAAAAAATCAACCCAAGAAGGAGGGGTTGAACAAAATCATAACTTGAGAGATAGGATTAAAGAGCTAGAAGAAAAACTAACTAAAAATTTGACCCTCAGTAATATGGAAAACAAATTGGATATCAAACCCATCAAAAAGGAAATGAATAAGCTAATTGAACTGGACCATGAGAGTAACAAAAGAGCCCTGAACCTCATAATTTTTGGTATAAAAGAACAACAAGAGGAGGATATGCTAGCAATAGTGAAATAAGAATTAATTAATAAATCACAAATTGATACAACTTACCTCATAGAAGCAAAGAGGCTAGGAAAAATAATTGATCATAAAGATAGGTTGAACTGTGTCAAAGTAATTTGTAATGACCATAAATATAGCATACTTAGTAAATATTTGAGCTTAAAAGGGTCGGGAATATTTATAAATGAAGACCTCATTCCCAAAGGCCAAGCTGAATTAAGGAAGGAAGTTCAAAAGGTAAAAGAAGCCATGAAAGAAGGAAAATAGACAATAATTAGAAATCGAAAAGCTATTGTTAGGGATAGAGACCAGAAGGAGAATGATAAATAGGAATTAGGGACACTCGGGATCCTTTTTTGAAATTGTCGTGGCTTTCCATGGCGCAAAGGTCCTATGATAAGTTGGATCCCGAGTGATATTGATATTATATGTCTAGTTGAAACTTGGGAGCATGAGGAGTCTAAGGTCCCTAACATAGACGTATTTGTCTTGTGGTCGACATGGAACAAAAAATCTCACCATAGAGTAATAGGAGGCATAGCTTGTTATATTAGAAAGAGCATTTCTCCTCACAGTCAACTTCATAATATTGACCCTCACAATTAGTACATTTGGATAGAAATTTTAGACACCAATGTTAAGAATATGTATATAGCAATTTTCTATTTTTCACCTATTAATTCTACTTTTTGTAAGAAAAACAATCTAGATAACAATTTCCCCTATAATAATTTAGAACAAGATATTTATAGTTTGAAAAATGAAGGTAATATCCTCCTGCTAGGAGACTTTAATGCTAGGACTGCAACTAAACAAGCTACTCTTTTAAGTACTGATTCCAACCATATTCCTTTATGGCTAGATGATCACCTTTTTTAATCTAATAGCTACAAAAGAAGCTCTGAAGACCTAATTGAGAATTTGTTTGGTACTCAGTTGGTCAAGCTCTGCAACTCTCAAGACCTAATAATTTGAAATGGAGTAATGAAGTGGTCAAACTCCAAAGAGATGGCTTTTATTCATGGGCTAGGTACTAGTGTTGTAGATTATGTGATATCTGATATCCCCATTTCCAACCAAATAACAACTTTTGTCCTTTTAAATGACCATGAGCCTGACTCTGATCATAAACCTTTAACCCTAACTCTAAAATTTTCCATGCATAGGAACACCATTGAAGAGAATTACGATAATCAAAGGAATTTTCTCTTTGACAAAAGTAAAGTTGACATTTTGTTAAAGGATTTAAATAGTAAATTAAATATCCTAACTTATAAGGACAACATTGAAGAACTCTATTATAATTTTACAACTACCATTTCCACTTCTATTAACAAGTTCTCTTTCGAGGTGTCCTATAAAAAGAATAATAGAATGACCAAACCTTGGTATGATAAAGAATGTAAAATTGCTAGGAAATCCATTAGGGATGCTTCTAATGAGTCCTTAAAAATCAATAATCTCAATACGTACAAATCCCTAATTAAAATGAAAAAAGGGTACTATATCAATAAAAGGCAAGAGTAACTTTCACAATTATATAAGTTTGATCCTAAGAAGTTATGGAGCCAAATTATAAACCACAATACTAAAGAAAATAATAGGATTCCCTTAAGGGACTAAAATTCCTATCTTAAAAGTATTTACGAGTTCCCTAATGCCATGGACGCCATTCTTATTGTCCCTACAAAGGAAGAAGTTTTTTCTTTAGATGACATAGAGTTCGGGGTTAAGCAGCTTGCAAATGGGAAAGCTAAGGACATCGAAGGATACCAAGCTAAAATTTTTAAAATCAGAGGGCCAATCCTTATCCCTCATATACACAAGCTCTTGAATTTAGCAAGGACTCCATAAACCTTGGACACAAAGCCTCATTGTTTCGATTTTTAAAAATGGGGATAGAAACCGATGCATATGATATCTATAGAGAAAAAACAACCTTGGCGGCGATGAAGGGATCGTACAGATAATTGCACAACTGGGGAGACCTGTGAACAAAGAATCGAGAACAAAAACCCATGTCATCATTGCTCACTCAATCGAATGAATTCACTGATCACTACCCATCGACCTCCTTCTATCTTATGAGAAAAGAACCCCCAAAAAACTGAAGTCCTCCTCACTCCCTTGCTTTCTTGATCGAATGAATTCACTGATCACTACACATCACCCTCCTCCAGTACTTTGTCTTCGTTGTTGGTGGTGATTTTATGGTCAACGCCAACATGAAGTAGAGTTACCGACACCACATGTCAATATCATAGATGTCTACTCAACTCAGGGGTAGCTCAGACAAGCATATAGTCCATGGACCTTCCCTGTTTTTATTTTTGGAGGGCGTTGTCTAAACATTCTATGTTTTTTTTTTTTTTTTTTGTCGTAATTCAACGACATAAATATGGATGAAATCACAATTTCATATTGTTTAAATTTCATTTCTAAATGCATAAGTGGATTCAACATGCTGAAAAACCCTTGGGTCACTTGGATTATGTAGTTTTAACCACTCAAATATGTAGATCCAACAATTTCTCATTGGATTTCGAGCAAAATTAAACATAAAATATCCCCGGAAAAGAGCCAAAACATAGAACGTTTAGACTAAGACTTTTTGGATAACCTACACCTGCCTTTTTCCAAGTCAACCACATTCTTTCGTGGCAACACTACACCATGCTCTCTCGAGCCTCACTTCATCTTCCATGTGGCGCTCCTCCAACCTCCACTCCAATTGCTTTTCTATTTCTTTCCCTTTTCTATTTTTACCTCCGAGATAAATTAAGAAATTTGAGTGGATCCACATTCCATCGTGACATTCCAATATCCTAGTAAAGTGTGGCTCAATATTATCACTAGAAGTAATTGACGTCCCGTGATGTTTTCTATTTTATTAGCATAACTCTTGAATGAATGTGAATGCTAAAGAAGTTTTTCATATAAATATATTACAATTACAATTATTTTATTTGATAATTGGTCCACTATATTGATGATGACCTCCTACCATCACTCTCGAATTGGTGATAAATCTGGATGTTTTGAAAAGAGAGGGAGTAAATTTTCATAGTCTCTAGACTCAAGGACACAAAACATATATAATTTTTTAGAAATTGTAATTAATATGGATGTATGAAGAAAAATACTTAAGATTAAGGGAATGTGAAATAATAGTGTGGAAAGAAAGTCCCCTTGTGATTTAATAAACATTGTTTTCCCAAAACTTGGTCGTCCAAGCCATTGGTTTTGGAAACCATTTTTTGTCTGTCACTCTTGCCAATTTTTTCTCTATCATCCTTTCAAACCTATAATCTTTTATTGTCTTTGGTTGGTTGAAATCTGTCGTGAAATTTAGTCATCAATGACCTTAAACAAATATGTTGTTCCCCCATTTAGCAAGAAGGCCATTGTCATCTTCAACCTAGGTAGAGTGAAAGAGTTTTTTCTATTGTTGGGCTTGCTTAGACTCACAAATCTCAGGGCATTCAATGAGTCATTACGTATTTCTTCTTCCACGACTTGAAGAAAATATTCTCGCTAGGGAATGTCACTTCCAATGACATCTATGTCGTTTATGTCATTCTCTACTACAAAACAAGCCACCTAGGTAGCATTCTCTACAACCTCCACCTGAACCCCAAGATCCACAAGACGTCGCTAGCAATGAGAGAGTTCTTGTAAATGATTGATCACTCTCTTCAAAGTATGCCTCTTCACTACCCATCTCACTGCGAACAATAAATTGGATTTATGGGCAATAGTGACTCGACTACGACATGGAGGTCCATGTCTCCTACCACCAATACTATTCAATACCTCTGGTTTTAACAACAATTTTTCATTTACTTGTATGTGTTCATAGAAAATGGATGTAGGTGAAATACCCTGAACCTACCACTTCTTAGCCCACAAATGATTAGAACTAGGTGCATCACATCCCACTTATGACTTATTAGTGTGTTGTATGGATTTTTCACTTCATACTAGTCATGCACATATCCCCTCGAATCTCACTATATGGAGTTTGAATGATACATGATCCACCCCCAATCTACTTTAGGATGACATGGAGAAACTCCATATATAATTTTAATGATTCGCATGTGTTAAAGTTCTCCATTGAGTGTCCCTTCCATGATCTAAATGTGTGTCTTTGGCACCTCCTATTCGATGTTTAATGGTACATGGTATTAAGATTTCTTAGAAAATACTTTGGTCCATCCTATGTTTCCACCCAACATGAAATTATTCCCTCATCCTACATGCGTTAGGTTGTTATATTTTGTGCGGTGAAAGAAAAAACATGTAACTATCTAGTCGAGGTGGATCGAGTGGGTGATAAGTCGATCAATGAGTCAAGTCGATGTCGAAGTGTTCGACCGGGAAGTTGAAATTGAAGTGATTGAAAACAAGTCGAAAGTTCAACCAACAGGAGGTCAAGTGGCAACTGATTGAAGACCAATTGGGTAGTCGACTAGTAACTGATTGAATTCGACTGTAACAAAATCATGAGATTCATAGGATTGAAGCGAATTATCTGTATGGATGTGTAACTGTTTTTGGGGGCCATGATTTAGGGTTTATCCTGCTGTAAATCCTATAAATAAGGAACCATGTAATACTATAATAGTTGATCTTTAGAAGAATCGTGAAGGTCATGTAGATGAAATCTAGATTGGCTGCAAGTTTGTTCTTTTGTAAAGAAAGAGAGTATGATGGTGATTGTGTCTTAGGTGTAGAACAAGGTTAGTCATGTAACTCTTTAGTCATTGATTAAATGCAACAACAAGAGAGAAATACACTCAAGGAATGTTGGTTTTAACGTTTGGATTTCTAGGGTAAAAGATTTGAGTACTATGCATTTATCATTTATTTCATGTTTATATATGTCATTTTTTTCCCGGTGTTATGAAAACAGGATCCAGAGCAATAAAATAAAATAAATGCATAAATAAAACATAGAAGTTACACAATACAATAAAGACATATATACATGGTTCACCCAGTGTGGGTTACGTCCACCAGACAAATTTTCATATCCTTCCTTTATTATTATCCAACAAATGAAGGGATACAACCAACAACATAGCTGTTGTAACTTCCTCTTCTTTCTCTCACAATATCCTCACACATAATACAATATTCACAATAATACATAGACACAATACATTTCCCTCATAAAAGAAGGTTTCCTTCTAGGGATAAAAACCCTAACATAACTTCTATCATCAGATCAGTGACTTTATAATGAATAGTCCATATTTACTATGAAATTACAATATACATTTACAAGGCAATTTTTCCTTCAGGGGCCCGCTTTCCCTCGGACCCTGCAGAGGGTCTAACCCCCTTCTGCACTCCCCTGCATGGAGGAGTGTAAATTATTCTGAGGTGTAAAGTATTCATGGGGTATAAACATGGCTGGAAACAAAGACCTCTGAACCAGGAAGATAATCAGGCTCCACAACCAACAATCTCCCACTTGGAGATTGATCTCAAGAACTCCACTGTTATTGTATATGTTGGACTATGATCCTTCTTGGACCTGGAGAATTTCTCATATTCACCTTCATTCTTGAAGACCAACTGAAACTGAGCAAGAACTCATTTTCTCCCTGGTTACTCCCTTAGTTAACATGTCTGCAGGATTCTAGATAGTGTGTATATTTTCCAACTTCAAATGTCCATCTTCCAAGATGGATCGTATGAAATGGTACATGATATATATATTCTTAGTCCTTGAATGGAAGGAGGAGTTCTTTGCAACATGAATGACACTCTCACTATCAAATTACAACCTTCTATTCTCCTTCTTATTTCACAATTCCTACATAAACCTACGTAACCAAATCATCTCTTCACTAGCCTCTGTAGTAGAAACATACTCTGCCTCTATTGTTGAAAGTGCAACAGTATTTTGGATTTTCGAAATCCAACTTACTGTTGTTCCACCTATAGTAAAAACATACCCCATGGTGCTCCTCCTACTATCTTTATCACTTGCCATATCTAAATCAACATATCCCTATAGAACAATGTCTGAACCTCCAAAATATAATGCATGAGTAGCAGTACCTCTCAAATACCTAAGAATCCACTTTACTGCCTCCCAATGTTCTTTACTTGGATTGTTCATATACCTGCTCACAACTCCCACTGCATGTGCAATATCTGGTCTTGTGCAAACCATCGCATAAATCAAGCTACCAACTGCTGATGAATAAGGGACCCTAGACATGTATTCTATCTCCTACTGTGTCTCGGGACACATTTCCTTAGTTAATTTGAAATGGTTGGCCAAAGGTGTACTAATTGGTTTTTCATTCTGCATTCTAAACCTCTCCAACACCTTCTCTATGTACTCACCCTGAGACAATGTCAATATGCAATTTTTCCTGTCTCTTGTTATTCTCATACCAAGAATTTTCTTTGTGGCACCCAAATCCTTCATCGCAAATGAATTAGCTAATCTCTTCTTTACCACATTTATATCATGCATATTAGACCCTACAACAAGCATTTCATCTACATACAATAGCAATATCATATAGCTTCCATTTTCTAGCCTATTAAAATAAACACAGTGATCAGAATGACATCTACTATAACCTCGTTCTATCATAAACCTGTTAAACTTCAAATACCACTTCCTTGGAGCTTTTTTTAGGCCATCCAAGCTCTTATTTAACCTGCATACTAAATTCCCCTTCCCTTTGACCTCATACCCTTGTGGTTATTTCATATAAATCTCTTCCTCCAAATCCCCATGGAGAAAAGTTGTTTTTACATCTAACTGTTCAAGATGCAAATCTTCTACTACCACAAGAATTAAAATAGTCCTAATTGAAGTCATTTTAACAATAGGAGAAAATATTTTGTCCAAATCTATACCTTTCTTTTGTGCAAACCCTTTTACAAAAAGTCGAGCCTTGTACCACATTTTGCCTCCATCTTATTCCTTCAACTTGTAAACCCATCTATTCTATAATGCTTTTTTTCTCTGTAGGAAACTAAACCAAATCCCAAGTCTAGTTATTTTCCAGGGAATCCATTTCCTCTTTCATGCCTTTCTCCCACTTCTTTTTATTTTCTACCTGCATAGCCTCTTCATAACATTTTGGTTTACCAGAATCAGTCAACAATAAATAATATAATGAAAGAGAGTATTGTTCAGGGGGTCTACTTAACCTGGTAGATATTCTAAAAACACCTGTAGGTTTTTGAGGTACCTGTTGCTCATGTTGTTGTACATTTTGATTTTCTGGTACCCTTGGAATTTATTTTTCAGTGACCTCATCAAGCACTGTGTATTCTGGTTTTTCTTTTTCCTGTTTCTTTCCCTGCAACTGATCTTTGTACATGAACTTGTCATTGAGTATGACATCTCTACTCCTAATGATTTTGTGATTTTCATAATCCCATCATCTATAAAAAAATTCATTAACACTGTATCCAATAAAGTTACACTTCTTGGATTTTGCCTCAAACTTTGTTCTATTTTCTTTATCAATATGGACAAATGCTTCACAACTGAAAGTCTTCAAAAAATAATAGTTTACCTTTTTACCTGTCCATGCCTCCTCTGGAATTCTACCATCCAAAGAGATTGAAGGTCCTCTGTTTATTAAGTAAACAACATTATCTACAACATCTACCTAGAACTATAAGGGAAAACCAACATGCAATCTCATACTCCTTGCATGCTCCATTATTTTCCTGTTCATCCTTTCTGACACACCATTTTCTTATGGTGTTCCTAGAATTGTCTTCTCTCTACGAATCTCATGGTATGAACAGTAATCGTAAAACTCCTTGCTGCAATATTCACCTCCATTATCTGATCTAAGACACTTCAACCTTTTTCCTGTCTCATTCTCAACCAAAGCTTTTCATTTCTTAAAAGTATAAAAAACGTCAATTTTTTGTCGAATGCAATAAACCCAAGTTTTTCTAGTTGCATCATCAATAAAAGTAACATAATAATGAGAGCCACTAAGAGATGATACCCAATCTGGTCCCCATACATATGTATGCACAAGCTCTAACCTTTCACTCTTCTTTTATTTTCTGACTCTGAGAAATATGACTCTCTTATGTTTTCCATAAACACAATGCTCACATAAATCCAAATTAATTTGTTTAAGATTGGGCAACAATATTATTTTGTGAAGTATCTCCATCCCCTTCTCACTCATGTGTCCAAGCCTATGATGCCACAGTGTTGTATCCACTCATGTAGAATCTAAAAAGATGGAAGAGACAATATTACCAGTACATAAATACAATGTGCCTACCTTCTCTCCTTTTTCTATCACCAATGATCCTTGAGAAAAAAAATTGGATTGAATTAAAAACCAATCATCCAGTTGATTGAGACAAACACCCAAATAGGTTCTCAAACTCATGGTTGTAATGCAATCGAAAAGTAGTTTATGTGTTAATTTTTCCATAAGTAAGCAAGTGTGGCATAAAATAGCACCATATATTGTGAGTTTTTTGTTTTTGGCATCAGATTTATACTTGCACGCAAAGCATCAAACATAGTTACTATACAATAAATGTGATGGGTGCCCGGAAAACCTAGAGGGGAAATCAATTCGAAGTACCCAATGAATGGATGTGCAAATAATGATTTTCAGATGTCTTGTTCCCCAAAAATGATCGATTAAATCCTACAGGAGTAAATATGCTAGAGTTTAAAACTTAGTGAAGAAAGACATGTTCCAGGAATATTTAATTATAGATTCGTTTCCTTTCATTAGCCAAAATTTTCCTCTATGGGGCCAATCATCAAAACAACATTTAAGTGGGCACTCTTCTAGCCTGTTCCAATGCCATAATTCTTATTTTCCTACCCTAATTTTGGATCAACTTCCTTATATTTGTTGAGTAGATTGACTATATTATTTATGTAGTCTATATGTTGGGTACTTTGCAGTTATGTTTCTTCTTGTTGGTCATGTTGTTGTTCAGGTTGCTCTGAGGTTATATTTTATTTTGATCTTACTTGTGAAGCATGGCTATGATTAATGTTGCAATGATAAAACAAAAGGGTAGAAAGGGTACTATTGATGATTTTTTTGTAAGGAAGGATTCTAGGGTTCTCAAATGCTGGTAAGGAAGGATTATAGGGTTCTCAAATGCTCTCAAGAAGAGCACTTGACCCCAAGTAAGAGCCAAATTTTACCCATTGTGTCGTTGGGCACACAAATATTTCCATAGTGATGATGAAATTGTGTAATGGTTATCCTATTCCTCATCGATTGTGATAAAAGTGAGATTCCTACCCTAAACCTCTTTGATACAGTTTTGTTTGTTTTTTATTTTTTTTAAAACACCTACAGGTCGTCAGTCTTCCGACATCCCTAACGTCACTGATATAGAATATGCATTGGAATACCGACGTTACCTTCCATCGGTCTCTGACATTACTAGCGTCGTTGTCATGATGTCAACGTCGCAAATGAAACGTCTTTGATATAGTGTATACGCCAAAAGAAAGACGTTAGCTTCTGTCAGTCCTTTGATGTGCCTAGCGTCATTATCATGAGGTGAATGTCATAGATGAAATTTCATTGTTATAGTGTATATGTCGAAAGACCGACGTTACCTTCCTTTGGTCATCTGATGTGCCTAGCGTTGTTGTCACGATGTCAACGTCGCAGATCAAACATCGTTGATATAGTGTATACGTCGAAAGACCGACGTTACCTTCCTTCTTCCATCCAACGTGCCTAGAATCGTTGTCATGGTGTCAATGTTGCAGGTGAGATGTCGTTGATATCACATGCACGTCGGAAGACCGATGGTCTATGACGTCGCAGGTGAGACATTTCGGTGTCGTTGTAGAGACGTCCATAGTGGTCTTGGACAGTGAAGTTCAAGACAACACGTGTCCACATGAAATGTCACAACAAAGACAACATTTTTGTCATCGAAAAACTGACATCATGTGAAACAATGTTTGAGGGGGTTCGATGTTTGTCAATCTCCCGACAATATAAAGTGGAAATTTCTATTAAAACGCCGTCGAAATTTGACCCAAATGTACTAGTGGGGGGTGAATCAGTATTGGGCACTTTCTACCATTTTTAATCACAACTTGTAAACATTACATTATCAACAATTTATCACTTGTGCATTCAATATATCATAAGAATATAACCATAGATACATAGTACACCAGAATTTTACGTGGAAACCTAATTGGGAGAAAACCATGGAACACTTTATAATATATAAATCTTGAATATTACAATCACATGAAGAAACAACCTCCAAAACTCTCCAGCACCAATTGAAAGGAGGCACCAACCCCCTGATTTATAGGATCTAACCTGAAGGAAGCTACAACTCCCTAAATTATCCAGCTCCAACTGGAAGGAGGCTCCAATCCCCTTGTTTACAGGCTCCAACCTGAAGGAAGATACAACTCCATGAATTCTCCAGCTCCAACTGGAAAGAGACTCCAACCCCCTGATTTATAGGCTCCAACCTGAAGGAAGCTATGACTCCATATATATTCTACGACTCCAACAGGAAGGAGGCTCCAACCCTCTTTCCTTTCCCCTTCTTTACTCCTTGGAATATAAGTGTGAGACTCAACCTATCATTGTTGTTGTCATTAATACACCATCATCATCAAAACAAAACTCAATCTGTCATTGTAACTGTCATTGATCATCATTCTCAAAACCAAACTCCATTGGTAACTGTAACTTCCATTAATATTGATACATCATCATTATCAAAACCATATCCATCCCAATAACCACATAAATCTTATGACAATATCACCAAGAAAATCTCCAAATCATGTGCTCAAAATCACCATGATATGCATCAAGGCTATGTGCAAAGATATGCCTCAAGCATGTACCAAAACATCCAATATATACCTCAAACCATGTGCCAATGATATGCCTCAATCATATGCAAAAACATCCAAGATATGCCTCAAACGATGTGACAAATATATACTTCAAGTATATACCAAACATCCAAGATATGCCTCAAACAATTTGCCAAGCATGTGCCAAAATATGTCTCAAGCATGTACCAAAATCTGTAAGATGTGCAAAAAACCATAAGCCATGATCTCCAAGATGTCCCTCAAATCATATGCCAAAAATCACCAAGCTATGCCTCTATCCATGTGCCAAAGACCTCCAAGATATGCCTCAAATCATATATCAAAACTCTCTAAGATATAACCATCAAAACATACATAAAGACATACCTTTACTCATGTAACACCCTGATGCATACGATCTCAGACCATGAAACCTTACTCATCTTCATAAAAAAGAAGATAGCTCTTTCTTAAACCTTTCCTTCAGCCTCACTGGACAAAACTAGGCAACTCGCATGACAAGTCTTGTGCATCCTGCAGGGTCCTCACTAGACACATTATACCTTACCCATAAGGGTCTTCTCAAATAGGGTTTTTTATAAATCGTTCTCCTATATGCGGCTTCGAGAATTCTCCTTCACACAACTCCGCTACTTCAGTTTTGCTAAGAGATCACACACTTTCTTACTTTCTTAGTTGCTTCCTTGGTTGATCAAATGATAGGCTTCTTGATGTGTATTTATTCTATTCCAAGTAACTCCTTTACTTAATTTTAGGGTCTACCTGTAACTTCTTTTTTGCAACAACGTTTCTTCTTTTCCTTATTTGGGGTCGACTTATAAATTCTTGTTGTAACTGTTTAGGGGCTTCTTAACCATACTCTGGGGCTTCATATTTAAGAGGGAATAATTTGTCAACTGTGAGGAACCACATGGAATTCCACCTACCATTGGAATGGCGTGAGTTCGACTATCCATCTATGAGGGGTTTTCATGCATTTGCAATGTCCTTCATGTTCGTTTTCTTCAAACAACTTCAAACAAATTCAAACAACATTGGGATTCATGACAACACCTCCAGGGATTCTTAACCACTAATCCACTTAACCATATTTCCAGTGATTCTTAGAGGATTCTTCAAAGCATCTTCCTATGAGGGCCATGCTTAAATATACACCATAAGGGGACCACTTTAGATATTCCTTCAAATAAACCTATCACTTCTAGGGGCTTCTAAACGTTTTCTAAGGTTCACATCAATAATAATTAAATCACTTCTAGGGGCTTCTAGACTTCTTCTAGGGTTGACATCAATAACAACCAATTTTCCAACACTTTATCCATTACTCTATGTAGCCATGAATCTACTTTTATCCAAACATTGTTGATTGGGATCATGTGGATTTCCCCGTGCAACAATTACAAGATCACCTTGAGCAACCAATACAAATTCTCAATTGGCATCACAATAGAGCCTAATTTCTTGTCATTATGGCTAGTCATTAGCTTGATGTAAGAAGGAAGTTTGCTCACCATGTGGTGGATAGGATCCATAACATAGTTATCGAATTAATGAGAACTGTGACCTCAAAACAAGAACTTTGACCCAAAAAACCCATATTTTTGCAAAAACAACATGAAATCAACCCCCAAATTGAAAAGTGGTGCCACCAGTTGCACCACTTTTTCAAACGAGGTCAAAATTACAAAATTTTTCAAAAATGACCTTCAAAAATCATAGAGTAGCTCAGAAAAACCTTAACATTATCACCTAAAAAAATGATGCTACCTAAACAAAAATATTTTTTTAAATGTTAAAATTATAGCTAATTATGACCTAATTGAAACTGTGGTCTTGACAACAAGTCCCTATGCAAAAAAAAAACCCAAAATTGATTGAACCTCTTTGATGTTTGGAGGTATAAGATCTTCTAGGAGATACATCTTCTACATTCATTCCTCTCTGAATCGTGTTGACCATGATCCCTTCCTTTGAGAATGTCTGCAGAATTCTTATGCTTCTACTCATTCTTCCTTTTTGACAACCTGGAACACTTCTCTTCAACTTTATTTATTGATGGTGTGGAGCTTCATCTCTCTTCAACACACTTTCTAGGAGTGGCATTTGCATATTCTTTGCTTGAGTTCTCACCAATGTATCCAAGACATGATTTATTGAATGATGGCATTTGATAGCTGAGAATATATTCTAGAACTTGAGAGCTCTTCAATTTGTTGAGATTTTCAACTTCAATCCTCAATGAGATGACTTCTTCTTCAAGCTTCTCACAATCTTCTTCTTTCTTCATCATCTGGATCTTCATTACTTATTCCATTATCTTGGCTTCTTCAACTTTTGTTTTCAAGGAGGTGATTTCTTCTTCAAGTCTTCTTTATTGTTGACTAAATTATGCTTCAATATTGTTTAAGTCCTTGGATATTTATTTGAGATGACTTGTCAAAATCTCTTCTCTCTTTTCTTCTTCCTTTACCTTGATTTTTAAGTGAACAACTTCTTCAGAATTTTGGTTGGGATTTTGAGAACCTTCCTTTAGCTTGATCAATTCTTCCTTAATTGTCTTTTCCCCCCCTTTCTCTTTTTAGTTCACTTAAAGAACTAATTAGTTTTTCCTCAAGATCCACTTCGCCTTCTTCATCATCTTGTTTGTCATTTTCAATTTCTTCTTCTAGTTCTGTCTGACATGATGAGATTATTTCCTCTCGTTCTATATCAACATCTTCTTTATTCTGATCAAAATGCTCTATCTCTATGATTACAATAAGAGATTCCTTATAGTATAGATTATGTAGCTTATCCCAAATATCTTTGGATGATGAACATTGTCCCACTTTGGCTTTTACCAAATCAAGTAATCCATCTAGGATGACATCCATTGCTATTTTTTTGTTCCTTTTTAATTTCTTCTTGGCTGCAGTCTATAGAGGTTTCTTTGAAATGATGTATCTTGTAAAAACTGAGTACCAAACATCATATCCATGTTCTTGTAGGAATAATTTCATTCTTTATCTCATATCTCACAGTCCTTCCCATCAAACATTGGTGTTCCATTATCCCTGCAATCCATGATCTACCTTCCAGTGGTCCGACTCATTCTAAAGGCCTGTTTTGATACCAATTGTTGGAATCTTCACCAATACTGAGGGGGGGGGGGGGGGNCACCAATACTGAGGGGGGGGGGGGGTGAATCAATATTGAGAACTTTCTACCATTTTCAATCACAACCTGTAAACATTACATTATCAAAATTTTATCACTTATGCATTCAAGATATCATAATAATATAACCATAGATACACAGTACACCATAATTTTAAGTGAAAACCTAATTGGGAGAAAACCATATGAGAAAACCATATAACACTTTATAATATATATATCTTGAATATTACAATCACATGAAGCACCAACTTGAAAAATTCTCTAGCACCAATTGAAAGGAGGCACTCAACCCCCTGATTTACAGAATCTAACTTGAAGGAAGATACAACTCCCTAAATTCTCCAGCTCCAACTGGAAGGAGGCTCCAATCCTCTTGTTTATGGACTCCAAACTAAATGAAGCTACAACTCCCTGAATTCTCCAGCTCCAACTGGAAGGAGGCTCGAATCCCTTTATTTATGGGATCCAACCTGAAGGAAGCTACAACTCCCTATATTTTCTGGCTCCAAATGGAAGGAGGCTCCAATCCCCTTTGATTTCCCCTTCTTTACTCCCTGGAATATAAGTGTGAGAATCAACCTGTAACTGTTGTTATCACTGATACACCATCATCATCAAAACCAAACTCAATATGTCACTGTAACTGTCACTTATCATCATCATCAAAATCAAACTCCCATGGTCATTGTAATTGTTATTGATATTGATACATCATCATCATCATCACCACCTTATCCATCCCAATAACCACATAAAGATTATTCCAAGATCACCAAGAAAATCTCCAAAGAATGTTCTCAAAATAAACATGATATTCATCAATGATATGTGCCAATATATGCCTCAAGCATGTACCAAAAAATCCAATATATACCTCAAACCATGTGCCAAAGATATGCCTCAAGCATATGCCAAAACATCCAAGATATGCCTCAAACAATGTGCCAAGCATGTGCCAAAATATGTCTCAAGCATGTACCAAAATCTCTAAGATGTGCAACAAACCATAAGCCATGATCTCCAAGATGTCCCTCAAATCATATGCCCAAAATCACCAATCTATGCCTCTGGTCATGTGCCAAAGACCTCCAAGGTATTCCTGAAAAAATATATCAAAACTCTCCAAGATATAACCATCAAAAAATACATAAAGAAATACCTGTAATCATGTAACAACCTGATGCATAAGATCTCAGACCATCAAACCTTCCTCATCTTCATCATAAAGAAGATAGCTCCTTCTTCAACCTTTCCTTTAGCCTCGCTGGAAAAAAATGGAAAACTCATGTGACAAGTCCTATGCATCATGCGGGGTCCTCGCTAGACACACTATACCTGACCCATGATGGTATTCTCAAATAGGGGTTTTTAGAAACCCTTATCCTATATGCGGCTTCGAGACTTCTCCTTTGCACAACTCCACTACTTCAGTTTCGCTAAGAGAGAACACACTTTCTTACTTTCTTAATTGCTTCCTTGGTTGATCAAATGAGAGGCTTCTTGATGTGTATTTATACTATTCCAAGTAACTCCTTTACTTAAATTTAGGGCCGACCTGTAACTTCTTATTTACAACAACTTTTCTTCTTTTCCTGATTTTGGGACCAAATTATAACTTCTTGTTGTAACCATTTAGGGGCTTCTTAACCATACTCTGGAGCTTAATCTTTAAGAGGGAATAACTTCTCAATCGTGAGGAACCACGTGGCGTTCCACCTACCGCTGGAAATGGCGTGAATATTAGTATCCATCTATAAGGTTCTTGCATGCATTTTCAATGTCCTTCATGTTTGTTTTCTTCAAACATCTTCAAACAACTTCAGGCTTCATGAACACACCTTCGGGGCTTCTTAACCACTGAGCCACTTAACCGTATTTCTAGCCATATTTCCAGGGTTTCTTGTAGTCTTCTTCAAAGCATCTTCCCCTGAGAGCCATTCTTAAATCTATGTCATAAGGAGACCACTTTAGATATTCCTTCAAATACACCCATCACTTCTAGGGGCTTCTAAAGTTTTTCTAAGGTTGACATCAATAATAACTAAATCACTTCTAGGGGCTTCTAGACTTCTTCTAGGGTTGACATCAATGACAACCAATTTTCCAACACTTTATCCATTACTCTATGTACCCATGGATCTACTTTGATCGAAACATTGTTGATTGGAATCCTGTGGATTTCCCGTGCAACAAATACAAGATCACCTTGACCAATCAATACAAATATTGGATTGGCATCACAATAGATCATAATTTCTTGTCATTATGGCTAGTCATTAACTTGATGTAAGAAAAAACTTTTCTCACCTTGGGGTGGATAGGATCCATAACATAGTTATCGACTTAACGAGAACCATGACCTCAAAAAGAGAATTGTGACCCAAAACCCCCATATTTTTGCAAAAAAAACATAAAAATCAACCCTCAAATCAAAAAGTGGTGCTACCATTAGCACCATATTTTCAAACAGGGTCAAAATTACAAAAATCATACAATAGCTCATGAAAACCTTAAAATTAGAACCTAAAAAAAAGTGACACTACCTAAAGAATTTTATTTTTTTTAAATGTTGAAATTGTAGATAATTACAACCTAATTGAAACTATGGTCTTGACAACAAATCCCTATGCAAACAAAAAACCAAAAATTGGACCTTAAATAATCACTTGAAAAATTATTTAGTAACATTTTTTTTTAATTTACATTTAAAAACAAATAAAGAAAAAGGAGGGGGTGTAGACCGATTGAAAGGAGATCTCAAGTTCGATTATGTTAAAAATTATTTAAAAATAAAAAATAAAAAACAAAGTTTTATTACATATTATTATTTTATATATATATAAACATATATATAGAATTATAATTATATAAATGTATGTTATATACTATATATATTATATAACTATATATATGTTATATACTTATATTTTATATAAGTATGGAACCATAAATTAATTGAGACACAATTATATGGTAATTTCTAAAAGATAGAATTTTTAACTAATTACCATTACCCTTTATCTATATAGAAACTTTGAGGCTCCTTGTAGTTATGATGAGAAGTGGGGTTAGAAGAATAAATTTTGAATTTGATGAGGACTCTACTCCAGAGAGATGTCCGTTGTTGGGGTGCACGATATGGGAGGTGTTGGCAAAACAACTATGGCATTGGCCCTCTGCAACAATCAAGAAATTAGAGGTGATTGCCTCCAAGCATGTAATAAGCCCTTCTTTGTGATAATCCAATATTGATTCCCCATTTGTTCATGTCACTCTCCCACACCGGTCGAAGCTCACCATGCAAAGTGTTTCCTATCACCTTTAGAGCAATTTGCAGATTCTTACATTTTACTTGCAATTTGCAGATTCTTTCATTTTGCTTGCACCTGTGATTCACACATCAATAAGATCCAGTGGAAATTTTGTAGGTGGGAAACCAATCAAACACATTTTTTGTTGCTGAAATCATGAATCTCGTGCCAAATAACCTTAGCATTCTGAAATTGAAATTCAAGATACTTCTTATGAATCATCTTCTCCCACATTGTCTCCAAAACTTGCACTGAAATAGGAATAAGGTGGTTCATAAGATTTTTTGATATGTCAATGGAACGTTGCATTAAATTTAAATAATACAGTAAGTGCAAACAAAGTGCCTTTCAATAATACAGTAAGTGAAAACAAGGTGCCTTTCTAGATATCAAAATGATTTGAATAAATCGAAACGTTTACCTTCTTGCTAGTACTAGATTGCAAGCTCTTAGTGCTAGTTACACACCATTTCAAAAATGGAAACGCTTACCTAATTTAAACAATACACTAAGTGCAAACAAAGTGCCTTTCAAGATATAAAAATGATTTGAAATTGTTTTATTCTTCTCACCATTTGGTAGCACGCGTTTTAAAATTGTTTCATTTTTCTAGTGCTCATCCATTGGCCGCAAACCGTAAAAATGAAGAAAGCTCTTCTGCTCTGCTACGAGATTCTTCACCTCAAGGAACATGTTGGCAGGGATCTAATACTGGAGGCAGTCAGAGATCTTCTCCAACTGGTCAATTTGAGAGGTACATCTGAGGTTATGAAAAATATTCAAACGATTGGTTTTCTCACATATTTTTCACCAATTCACCGCCTTTCATGGGAATGTTCAGTAAGTGCACGTAGATGAGATTCTGCTCAATTTGGGGCTTTTGTAACTTCAACAAATAGATCTACTGAAATATTTCAACAAGGCCCGTGAGCAGCATATATAATCTACTGCATGAGTTCCTGCAATTAAATGTATCCATCCTGTGCTCTCCTTCAATGTCCAGTGGCGTTGTGTCTCTTGTTCCTTACTTCAAAATCTAGTTCTTCTTACTTCATTGTCCACTTTCCATGCTTCTAACATGTATCGCGTTGCACTGCTTTGATGGGGACTCGGGAGCATAACTTAATATGTTTTTACGTAATTGGGTGGAAGGAATCCTTCAGGTTGAAAAGGTTAATGGACTTTAGTACGTGGTTCATTCAACGCGGATTACTTACTTGTTACGTCTCTTTGAATATTGGTTCCATGGCACCTTCCAAGAAGTCACTAAGAGAAAGTGGAACGACCAACATTAAGCATTTAGACTATAAAATATGATTTTATACTTTGGAATTTATTTTAATATTTGACAATATATATTCAACATAAAATATTATTAACTAAATACTTTATAATAGCCAGGTAAAATGGAGTGGAGAAGATGAGGGAGTAGAACTATTAACTAAATTGACCAAATTGTAGACGAGAAAAAACCCTCTTTGCAGTTATTGGCAATTACTAGTTGTGGCAGTTGTCTACATGACTGACTTGTGAGTTGACTTGTGAATCGAAGAGTCGTGACTCATGACGTGTAGGAACCTTATTTGGTTGTTAGCCTTCTTCTTTAAGTTTTAATACTTTTAAATAAATGGGGTTTAAATACCTAATTAGGTTTTAATACTTTTAAATAAATAAGTTTTATACTTTTAGTGATTGATTTGTGCTCATATGCTTCAATTGAGCACTCACGGTCCCTACGGATGTTCTATTTTATTTTTCCAGGGTGAGTCTCCTCTCCTGAACGTATTTATCACTGAAATTACATTATCAAATATTTCAATCTTTTCTTTGAGTTAGAAATATTCTATATTGCAGAGAGAATTACTCAATTATCAGCAAACATCCACATCTCTTAAAGGCTTAAGCTTGTATTTTAGCTTATTTATCAGCAAAACATCCACATCACCTAAGCGTAAGGCTTAAGCTTGTATTTTAGCTTATTATGTTAAGCTTTCTTTTAAAGGTTATTAGGTTTTTTTGGTATTTTTTTTTAAAAAGTGGAAGCAACATTTATAGACAAAATAAATGACCTTGACCACTTAGAGGATCTTGAACGGCCACAATCTCTCTCGAAAAGGAAAACCCTGCATCTATTTCTCCCACTTTATCTCTCGAAAATGGAGTGGATTCTCCAATCAACACATTTGGTTGTTGATTTACTTCTTTTGGATCAATGCCATTGGTCGAGTACTCATTCACCTCATTTGGATCAATGTCAGTATTTGAACTTGATTCCTCCGAAAAGTTTCATCTCTTTGATTTTGGTTTTGTCCATTTTTTTCCTTGGAGGATGAGTTTGGGCATGCGGACAAATAGCTTATAAATGATCTAGAATGATGACATATCTTGCACCTAAATGTCATGTTCTCGTAATCTAAAACTTGTATGAATTTAATTTTTTTTCCATTTGAGAATCATTTTGTCTAATATCATGTTCTCTTAATCCAAAACTTGTGTGAATTTAAAAAAAAAATCCATTTGAGAATCATTTCGTCTAGAAAACCCTTACTAAGGTTACTAAGGTCACTAAGGTCTATCTCTCAACACATATATATAAGGGCTTCAATATGGAGTGTCACAATGCCTCTTCCCTCAATCAAAATTCAACAAACCTAATATCTATATACATAGAACATGATTATTAGAAGGAACTAGTTCCTTATCTGAATTGGAGGTATCAATTTCATGATGTCTTTTCATGCCACTTAGAGGGCCTTCAACGACCACAACCTCCCTCGAAAAGGAAAACCTTGCATCTATTTATTCCACTTTATATCTCAAAAATGGAGTGGATTCTCCAATCAACACATTCATTTGTTGATTTACTTCTTTCGGGTCAATGTCATTGGTCGATCACTCATTCACCTCATTTGGATCAATGTCAGTATTTGAACTTGATTCCTCCGAAAATTTTTATATCTTTGATTTTGGTTTTGTCCATTTTTTTCCTCGGAGGATTAGCTTGGGCATGGGGACAAGTAGCTTATAAATGACCTAGAATGATGACATATCTTGCACCTAAATGTCGTTTTCTCATAATCCAAAACTTGTATGATTTTTTTTTTTTTTTTTTTCCATTTGAGAATATTTTTTTCTAATNTCATGTTCTCTTAATCCAAAACTTGTGTGAATTTAAAAAAAAAAATCCATTTGAGAATAATTTTGTCTAGAAAACCCTTACTAAGGTTACTAAGGTCTATCTCTCAACACATATACATGCATATGTACATAAACTCATTAAATCTCTCTCAAGATCTGATTTTTTTTCCGAGAAAAAAACTGTATATTTTCTATTTCATAAAAGAAATCAAAATATACATAGAAATATCCTAATAGCTCAAAAAAGAGTTTTGTAGGTTCCATATAGACTGAAGATCCTTTCAACCAATAAGAAAAAAATAGATATATTCTTTAGCAGATACCCTAAAAAAGGAACAAGGCCTCTCTAGAAATTTCCTCCACATCAAGCTAAACCTACCATTCAAAATTCAAAAGAGAGGGTACTTCACTTTTGGGACAACCTCCTCGCCTCAGAATTCTTTGCAAACCAATAGTCCTTCATGTAAAGCTACCACCTCCTTGGGAAGTGCATCAGTTGTATGATTGAATTCTTTGTAATCATGTTCCATAGTAACAAATTCATATGATTCTTGTAACTGAGTTATTCGATGCTACCAAGGTAACAAAGGTAATATGACCAATCATGCTCTCCCTTTGAACCAATCCACTACTAGTTTAGAATCACCAAAAACTTGTATATTTTTTATACCCTTATCTCATGCAAAATTTAATAGCACCCAAAGTGCTATCAGTTATGCTTGGTTATTGGTGCCTAGCCAACTCCAAATTTTAAATGGAAACAATGATTAAAAGAAAAGTATAATACAATTCTATCTCCACATCTACTAGGTACCCCCTTGCAAGAACCATCAAAGTAACCCCAAGCTACTGACAAGTTGAAAGAAGGAGCTCTAAGAGGCTTCAAAACCTTTCTAGGAGCCTCCTTCTTCTTTTCTCTGAAGGTATCTCGAACTTTATGAACCAGTCGAGGGGTAGCCTCTCTTGTATTCAAATACAACCCCATTCCTATGCAACCAAATACTGTAGATGACATAACAAGGGAGATTATTGAAGGTTTTGACAGATGTATTCATGATCTAGGACCGGAGACACTACTCTAATGGTGATTGATTCCATGTTCCTAGAAAATTAAAATACAGTAGCACCTCTTTCCAAACCATGATTGAAAATGAGCATGAAACTAGAAGGTGGTTCACTGACTCCTCTTGAACCTTACAAAAGATACACCTACTAGGGCCTTGCCAACCACGCTTTTGACTATTTTCCCAGGTCAAAATTCTCTTTGTCAGCACCAACCAAATGAATATACACATCTTCAAGGGGACATTTCCATTTCCAAACCAATGACCACCACCATGTGTTGTCACCTGTAAAAACCCAAATGAAGGAGCTTCATAACCCAACTTTGCAGTGATAGAACCAATTGCTTTGTTTCAGGGCCATACTAGTTCATCCCCGGTATCATTTATATATTTTGTTATGTGAGATAAGTAGGATGTATGATCTATCCCTAGCTCCCTGCACCCCTATTTCAACCAGATTGGTGACTCCTCTTTCCCATAATATGTTTTTCAGATCTCAAGAGAGTATGTAATTTCCATCAACACCAACCCATGGGTCTTCCCCTAGCCTGACCCAATTCCCTCTACCAACGCTCCAAGCCACCCATCATCCTAACACTAGAAAGGGTCAGACTAGAGATTTCCTAATATTAGAAGCTCCTTTGATATATATTTTTTTTACCCCAATCCACTATTCCACTATATAATCCTTGAGATATTTTTGCTTCATAATATTTCCCCATAGTCCTTCATTGAAAAATAGTCTCCAAAAAATCTTTGTTGTCGGTGCCTGACCAAACAAGTGGATGTTATTTAGACCCCACTCTCGCCCTTTTTTTGGTTTTGCCAAAACTTTCCAATTAACAAGTGGAATTCCCTCCTTCATTTTACCCATCCATAGGAAACTATAGCATCTCCTTCTTATCTTTTAAAATATTCTCTTTGGCACGTGCTAACGAGAGCCAGTAGGTAGGAATTCTCTCGAGTAAAACCTTTAGAAAAACTAGTGTTCCACCAATAGAAAGACACCTATAACACCACCAAGTAATCATAGCTTTGATTTTCCTGCAAAGCCACATCCATTATGCCACTCTATAGTCATTTGGTTTCAAATGATATCCCAAATAATTTATACCATTATCCAAAGGCTCTAAAGTATGAAAGGACTATTGGTGAAGTATATTGATCCATATTTAGGAGCGGAATGAATTGATTAACAAAATGAATACAATAAACACAGATATATGAAGGACACCAAATATATCCAGTGAACAATATATTCTATTGAATAAATGAAATAGGTTGAAACTATAAAACTGCAGAACTGAAACACTTGCTCGAATGGTGGTGTCTATCTCTAAGAAGAGATGTGGATGCTATGCACATCCGTCTGAGTATAATGATTACAATGAGGCTCCAGAGGCCTTTTTTATATTACTCATGAATTCCAAAACCCTAGACATCCAAAAACCTAACCCTAGGAGGTGAAACGCCAAAAGTCATTTGGACCCCTATGGGTAAGTTGGTACCTCAACTTCCCAGGGTCATACATTTTTCATACGACTTCCTTTTAGGCACATGATAACCCTTTCGAAAGGTCTTTCAGATAAATACACATTACGCCATCAAACTTTGACTCTGTCTATAGTTTGACTGTGCTGAGTAAAAAAAACATTATTTAGGGCTCCAAAATGGCCCTAGAAGTATAACAAGATGTGCTGACATGAAAGCATACAAAATAATCCAGTTGGATTAGGTGAGAGGCCACCAATATCCACCTAGAATATGTGTAGGGCTTCATAAAACCCTATAAGTGTATAACCCACAATTAAAAAGAAGTACAAAAGAGTGTGTTGAACTAAAAGCAGACAAGAGGATCCAGTTGGAATAGGTGGGTGGCCACCAATATACACTTGGATCAATCCTCCCCCCTTAGGAAGCAATGGTCTCCATTGCGTTGAGTTCCCCCATCAGGTAAGGAAACTTCTGCTGGATTTGGCCCTGGGTGAGCCACTTGCCTTGGTGTAGGAGTTGCCCTGCCTTGACAACCTGATAAAGCTAGATCCTTTGTTGGCGAGTGCCCTTGACCTGTGTGTCCACTATTTTATTAGTGGATACCTATTGCATGTAGTCAAGATTGAGCTCTATTTGTGTCAATTGTTCTACGATCTTTGAGGTGTCCAATAATGGTGGAAAATATGGTTGAAGGAGGTTCACATTTAACATTGGGTGCATGCCAAGGAAGGGTGGGGTGTTGAGATCAAAAGCATTGTTACCCACATCCTTGGTGATAGTGTAAGGCCCATAGAGAAGTGGGCAAAGCTTCTGATGGGGCCCTATGAGACGCTCCTTCTACAAATGTAACTAGACTTTGTCTCCAACCTGAAATTGGTGTGGTACCCTATGTTGATCATGACATTGCTTGTACTTATCATTGGATTTCTACAAAATCTCTTGGACCTGTTGGCGGATGTGATGAATGCACTCAATGAATCTGGTGGATTTTTCTGTCTCAGACTGAATAAGGGAAGCTTTTTTGTGTGTGGTGGAAAGAGGTAGTAAAACATCAATGGGACCTAAGGGTTGGAATCCCAGCCCCACCTGAAATGGGCTATGGATAGTGGAGCTATGGAGAGCCTCATTGTAATTGTGTTGAAGATAGGGGAGACTCTCATCTCATGTATGTTGATTCTTAGAGTTGTACATGTGCAGGATGTGCATAATCATCTGATTGATGACCTCTGTTTGGTCGTCTCTTTGGGGGTGGAAAGCATTGGATTTAGTGAGCTTGGTGTCCAACAATGACTAGAGACTTGACCAAAATGTCTTGAGGAACATGCTGTCCCAGTCGGAGATGATGATCTGTGGTATCCCAAAATGGACCCACACTCATTTGAAGAAGAGCTTGGCAGTATATGACGCTGTGATATTCTTCTTGCAGGCTGTGAGGATGGCCATCTTCAAAAACCAATCAATGACCAAAAATACACAGCCATTTTCTTTCTTGGTGGACATAAGGCCAAACATGTAATCCATTGAGATGGATTCCCAAGGCTTCTAGGGAGTAAGAAGAGGGGTGTATAATCCTTGATTCTTGATGGTTGGATTGGAAATGACACATGAAGTACAATATCTAATATACTTGTTGACGTCCTGTCGAAGTCTTGGCCAATAAAAATGTTTCTGAAGAATGACCACAATTTTCTCCATGCCAAAATGTCCTGCCATCTGACTGTAGTGGGATTCCCAAATCACCTTTTCACGCTCTCTTGTAGGAACACAGAGATGACCCATATGGAATAATATTTCACCCTGAATGTGAAAATCAGTGACAGTTGCGCATGTACCCAACAACTGATAAGTGGTGGTGAAGTATGGATCTTGTTGATAAAGTTAGGGCCACTTGGATGCCTCATGTCCATAGGAATGGAGCATAGTGGTGAGCTCAGCCACGAGAGGTCAACTGAGGAAATCAGAGAAATGATTTGAGATCCATGTTTTTTACTTGATGTTGATATGGAACTGTTGTAGGTATGTTTACCACTTATGATGGTAGTCGTTCTGTAATTTCCTCTACGTCTATATGAACTGCAGAGGCTTGTGATCAGTGTGGATGATTGTCTCCTTTCCCAGAATGTAATGTTTCCATTGATGACATGCTTTTACAATGGAATACATTTCCTTTTCATAGGTGGGGTATTTTCAGAAAATGTATGAGAGTGTGTCACTATGGTTTGCCACTGGATGACCGTGTTGAGTGAGAATTGTGCCTACAACATAGTTAGATGCATCAGTCTCAACCTCAAATGGTTGTTGCATATTGGGAAAGGATAGTACTAGAGCTAAGCCCAAGCAATGGTTCAGATCATCGAATGCTCATTCACTAGTACATATTGGAAAAATTTCGACGTTCTATTTGCGACGTTATTGACAAAATTGGTCATACTGTCGAAAAATAGAGGAAATTTTAAATTTTTTTCTCCATAGTGCTCGATAACATCACAAGTGTGAAGTAATACAAAAACATGTCGCTATTGTGACGAAGACATCGATATTGCAATGCCATTGTCTTTTTGTCTCTCTTGCGACGTTTATAAAATAGTCGTCGGAATTACGACGTTATGGAAACTAGGTTTCCCCCCTCCCAACGTCACCTAGTATTTGACCAAGTCAACTTTGACTTGGTCAACTATCATCAGAATTGCGACATTATAAAATCTATAAATATGTTGCATTTTATGGATGTTGCGACAAGTTTTCTATAATAATGACACTTCAAAAAAGGTTTAAGAAGGTCTTCTTGGCAAACAAAAAACATGTATTTTTTTTCAGTATATGTCTGTGGGGAGGACTGTCAGAAAACATTAGAGCTGGGAAAATAATTAAAGAGGGTGAAAAGGGTGATCGTAAATGTTATTTCCCTTGCAAAAATTGTTCTACTAGACGTCCTGGAAGAGTTTTAATAGCAACAACTAAACAACATTGTAGAAAATATGGGCACATGGATGAGGGATAAAATGAATATCGTCACATGGTAATTAGCTATATATACATTCATTATATGTTTTAATATTTATTGTATTCTCAAACTTTTACATTGTTTTATACATGCACTAATTTTTCATGATTGTTTGTAATTATAAAGTTAGATTTGCCCCCTAGCTTTATGCACAAAGCACCAAGTAGTAGCAGAAATGATGTTTTAGTACAAGATGAATAACTTGAAGAAGATAATGAAGATAAAGTTAATGATCCCATGGAAGTAGATGACAATAATAACATAGTTCAAGATGATGGGACAAATCAAATGATCCAAGACTTATTCGGTCATCGAGATGAGGATCATGGGGACAATAGTGATGGTATTTATGATGAACCTCTCATTGAAAAGGAAAATAAATGACTTTATAAAGGGTTAAGATAAAATATTATCTCCACTACATTGTTGTTGGTGAACTTGAAAGTTACGAATCATTTGTCGAACACTTGTATAACACAGATCCTAAGGTATGTAATATGTTTCTTCACATATACATAAAGATTGACTTTTCCCCATTTTTTTAGTGTTAATTAATGTGTAAAATAAAAATGCAATATTTACAATTACTATTCTTTACATTAACTATTTATTTTTTATGTTTTAGATTGTTAGGTGAATTTTTGTTACCCTTGTCAAATATTTTACCTCGCACATATCGAGATTTACATGCCATTATGAAATACATTGGAATCGAGTATCAAAGTATAGATGCATGTCCTGATGATAATATTATATATTATGGACAACATGCGTCGAAAACAAAATGCCTGGTATGTGGTATCAGTAGATATCGAATCGATCAAGTAACAAAAATGGTCCCTCTAAAGATTCTCCGACATATTCCCATAATTCCACGTTTGCAACAACTATTCAGGTGCCAAATCATAGCACCGTTTATGGATTACCATGCACGAAAGAGAATTGAAGATGGTGTTCTTCAAATGCCTGCAAATGGTTATGATTTTAAGGAAATTGCTACAAAATGGCCAGAATTTACAGATGAACATCGTAATGTTAGGCTTTCATTGGCAACTGATGGTGTTAATCCATTTGGAAAGATTTAGTCTGTTTACTCAGTGTGGCATATTTGTTTTATCAACAATAACATTCCTCCTTGGATTTCAATAAAGAGGGAGCACATAATGTTGACAATGATTATTCCAGGTATTTGTTTACATTAATTTTTCGAATTTAAAATTTTCATTATTCTCTTTTTTTTCATAACATCTTTTATTTATTTATTTACGTATATATACATACCATGGTAGTAATTTCATGTAATTTCAAAAAATTAGGTAAGTACCAAGTTAAATATATGAATGTGTATATCGAGCCTCTTATCGACGAGCTACCAAAGTTATGGGAGGAAATCACTATGTATGACATATGTAAATCAATTTGGCAGAAGATATTTCAATGTCGTGGAATACTTTTATGGACAATTCATGATGTCCCAGGACTAACACATTTTTTTGGTATGTAACGTTCCATATTGCATGCTTGAATAGTATATAATTAATTGAATACATCATGCATGCTGTTTAAATAATCATTTCGTATATATATTAATAATTCACATTAATTCATCTGTTGCAGCTCTTCAAACAAAGGGTAAATTTGCATGTCTATTTTGTGGTCCTAAGATAAAATCTCGTCGGTCAAAAAGTTTAGGAAAGGAGGTGTTTGATGAATATAGACACTTCCTCTCTAAGAACCATAAGTATCATACTACTGAAAAAAATCTTTTCAATGGGAAACAAGAGACTGAACCAAAACCACACAGAATGACACCTCACCTATGGAAGTTGGCATATGACATAATTAATCCTCGAGGTACACATTTTTTTTATGTATCGTAAATGGAATCATGTTTTGAAATTTTATTTTAATTATTCGTTTTATTTTATCGCATTTGATAAATAATGTTCTGATTTTTTTATGCTTCATCAATGTCGTTGTCATGAAGGTAGTAATAATGGGATTCTACAAGGAATGAAATGTTATCCCACTCAATTCATGAGTTTTCCTTACTATAAGGACCTAAAAATAGGTCATTTATTTGATACAATGCATATCGGGAAGAATGTGACAGAAAAATTATGGCGAATCATAGATGGCAGGAGGGATAAAAAAAAAATTGTCAAAATTTGTAATGACATTTGGGAAGCCAATCATGCAAGGAAAAGTGTGATCCGATCAAATAACGATGGAGACCAAAATAACCTTCCATGGTTATTAACAGAGAAACAAATAAATGGTGTAAAAGAGGTCATTCAAAAAATGAAATTTCCCATAGGCTTTTGTTCAAACATAAAGAATATCTTAATGAAGAAAGGTGATCGAAAGAACCACAGTATTCTCGATTGTTTTTCGACGTTTTTGGATCCACTTTAGTATTTATTAGGGTTATTCTCTTGTATTTTTCCTTAGGCTTTTATGTCCTCGAGATGGATCCTGTTGTGGATCTGAAACGTCGACAAACAATCGAGAATATTGTGGTTCTTCTGAAAACTTGTGAAAAACAAAACTCTCACCACATAAATCTAAACTATTAGAAGAAAGGTGAATTTGGTGGGGTTAAAAAACATGATTGGCATACCTTCATTAAGGTAATTAATCATTTTAGTATTCATATTTATATATTGGTTGTATACATTTTTTGAGATTTTTATTGTTTTGTGTGGTTTTGAACAAGTAACGATTTGTTTTTATTGTTATAGTATGTTCTACCTCTATCTCTCACAAACGAATTTGACATCAATGTCAAACAAGTTATATATGATCTTGGAAAATACATGAGGTAAGTAGCTGTAATGTATATGCGAAAACAAAATTCAATTTATTGTTGTACTTGATGACATGTGTTTTACTTGTAATGTAATATGTATTTATATGTTTTGTTGAAACATGTTATTTTCTCGTGTCATGATCTGTAGATGGTTGTCATTGAAATAAATCCATGGAGATGATATAAACTATTGGAAGAGAGAAATTCCTCGGCTAATGTGTGAAATGCAGAAGTATCTACCTCCAGTATTTTTCAATGCACAAGAACACTACCTCATACACCAAGTTGAGGAAATTGAAATGTGTGGACCTATACACACAAGGTCAATGTGGATGGTGGAGAGGCACTTGATATCATTGAAGTATTTGGTTAGACAAAGAGCACGTCCTGAGGGTTCTATGGTGGAGGGATATATGGTATCTGAATCCATGGTGTATATTAGTCAGTATCTTCCTAAATTAGCAACGCAAGCTATGTATGCAGTGGATTGCATTTGGGATGTGAACTCCATCAAAAAATTTGAAAGGGAGCATCTGTTGGGGAAAGGTACAATGAAGAAAGTGAGAGGTAATTAAATCATGGATATTTTTAATAAATATATATATATATATATATATATATATATTTTTGTGTATATGATCATACTCATTTAATATTTATTCTTTCATCGTTTATTAATATTTACCATGGTTATAACTAATATTTACTATTGGTGAATTGTGATTTTTTGATTGGTTAGTTGTTCAAGATTGGGATGCACTACATTTATACATTGCAAACAATCTTGATTGGATGAAGGTACATATTGATAGATGTAAATAACATCATGGCGGTAGGTTATCATGGAAAGAACTGTTTGAATTGGTTATAGAAGCTCTTCATAATGGATATTCCGATGTTACATGGAGGGAAATAAATTTAGTATATTTTTTGAAAGATGGAAATGCAAGCAAATTCACCCATTTTATTCAGTTATTTTTTATTATATTAATGTGACTGTAGGTGTGTTTTTTTCATATTATACTTTCCAAGTTATATAAATTTGTGTATTATTAATTGACAATGCATATTTTACATGTCTGGCATGTTGCAATTGAAACACCACAAGGCTATGTGGTGCAATGGTCATAAATTTCGCATCAACAGTTGGATGAAACCATAAAAACTTCTAATAGTGGGATAACTGCAATATTTTAGGTCACTAATGTTTCTTCTAGGACTGACAGATGTCCTCAAGAATATGAAAATAGATACTATGGGTTTTTGAATGATATAATGGAGTGTGAATTTAATTCCTTCAAATTAGTTTTGTTTGATGTCAAATGGTATAAGTTACGAATGCATGAACATGATGGGGAAAGAACCATTATTCAACATGCCAACAGATTTCTGATGATTAAAAAAACAATTTTTGAAAAAACAAATGACTGCTATGTTTTTTCAAGTCAATGTGAACAAGTGTTTTACTTAAAGGTCCCAGGTAAGAGGGATTGGTCATTTGTTGTTAGATATGATCCAAGAGAAAGGAAAATAAAGTATATTGTAGATGAGGAAAATGATATTGAAGAAGAAGATGATGTAGAGATAGAACATGAAGAATATGGGTCGACAGATGAAGAAGACAGATAAGATGAACCAGGCATAGGATACATTGTGCTAGTTCTTGATGATGATGTCAATGAAGATATGCTCGAAAATGACATTGATGATGATGATGATATAATCAATCCTTTCAAAATTGTTTTTGAACCAGACGCTGATACAAATATCGATTTGGATGATCAAGAAGAAGATATAGAAGAAGGATGATACAAATGTTGCGTTGGTCGATGAGGTATGTAACTAGATATTTTAATTTGTATGAATTATTCTCTTTAAATAATTTTTAATTATGTGGGTTAATTACATGTTTTTAAGTTTTATTTCATTTTTGTTTTGGTAGTTTCTATGCATGATTACTATGTTTCTTTTGTTGGCCTTGTTTAGTAGAGAATAAATTATTCTTGAAACCAAGATAAGTTCATTCATTCATCTTTATACTCAAAGATAACTCACAGACCCACTCTATATATTGTCTCATCTCGTCCTCGTTTCATTTTAATTTTTTTATCAGTAGAATTTTAAAGGAAACAACTATTAAAAGACATTGTACTAGGGCTAGAGTACATGATGGGCAACAGTGACCTATGAATGGGGCCAACGTTGAAATTTTTTCAAAATGTTTCTGTATGAAATCATACATCCTTGAGTCTTGAAACCCTCCCATACCATCAAGGCATGTGTCTTGTCTAACCATGTCAAATTTTGATGCATACAGGCACATATTGAAGAAGTTTCAACGTTGGCCCCATTCACTTCTCACTATGCAGGGTCAGTGCATGACATTTGTGGTGGTTGAATTGGAAGTTCCATGACATTTCAAGAGAGTTCCAACAAAGATTCTACAGATGGAAAAAATGACATTTGACAATGAGATGCCCATTATGAACGTTGTTGCAAACATGGACGATCTCAAAGATTATGTGGCTGGGACATCATACATCCTTGACTCTTGAAACCCTCCCATACCTTCAAGGCATGTGTCTAGTATAACCATGTTGAATTTCGATGGATACATGTATAGTTTGAAGAAATTTCAACATTGGCCCCATTCACTGCTAACTATGCAGGGTCGATGCAAGATGACATTTGTGGTGGGTGAATTGAAGATTCTGTGACATCAACGTGACTTGGTAATTCAATAACCAAACCCTTAAGTATTATACGCGGACATCAAACATCCTTAAGTATCGTAACCCTCCCATACCTTCAAGGCAACTCTCTAGTCTAAACATGTCAAATTTCGATGCATACAGGCACAGATTGAAAACATTTCAACGTTGGCCCCATTTACTGCTCACTGTATGGGGTCAGTGGAAGAAATTTGTGATGGGTGTATTTGAAGTTCCATGTCAAATTTAAAGATAGTTCCGACATCGATTCTATAGAAGGGAATGAAGAATGATGACAATGAGAGGTGAAACATGATGAATGTTGATGCAAATTTGGACGATCTCAAATATTATGTTGATACATCATACATCCTTGAGTCTTGAAACCCTCCCATACCTTCAAGGCATGTGTCTAGTCTAACCATGTCAAATTTGGATGTATATAGGCACATATTGAATAAATTTCAACGTTGGCCGCATTCATTGCTCACTATGTGGGGTCGGTGGATGACATTTGTGGTGGTTGAATTGGAAGTTCCATGAAATTTCAAGAGAGTTCAAACAAAGATTCTACATATGGAAAAAATCACATTTGACAATGGGACACCCATTATGAACATTGTTGAAAACATGGATGATCTGAAATATTATGTGGTCGGGACATCATGTTAGAAAAACAGGACTGCGGAGCAATAAAATAAAACAAATGCAGAAACAAAACACAGAAGACACACAATACAAGAGAGACACAGATTTACGTGGTTCACTCAGTGTGGGCTACGTCCACCAGAGAAATTGTCAGGTCCTTCCTTTATTATTATCCAACAAATGAAGGGATACAACCTACAGCAAAACCTGCTGTAAGTTCCTCTTCTTTCTCTCACAGTCTCCTCTCCCAGAATACAATATTCACCATCATCCATAGCCATAATACATTTCCCTCATAAAAGAGGGTTGCCTTCTAGGGAAAAAAACCCTAACATAATCTCTACCGTTAGATCTACGACCTTATAATGAACGGTCCAGATTTATAATGAAATTACAATATACTTTTACAAGGCAATTTTTTCTTCGGGGGCTTCGCCCCTGAACCCCCGCTGGGGGCCTGCTTGCCCCCAGACCCCCCAGTCGGGGGGATAGGCCCCTCGGACCCCGCAGAGGGGGTACCCCCCCTCTGCACTCCCCCGCGTGGAAGAGTGTACATACTTCTGGGGTGTAAATACTTCATGGGGTATAAACACGGCTGAAAACAAGGACCTCTGAATCAGGAAG
>ML787198.1:325502-354745 GCA_009831015.1 Picea engelmannii
TAACTTCCTCTTCTTTCTCTCACAGTCTCCTCTCTCATAATACAATATTCACCATCATCCATAGCCGTAATACATTTCCCTCATAAAAGAGGGTTGCCTTCTAGGGCAAAAAACCCTAACATAATCTCTACCGTTAGATCTGCAACCTTATAATGAACGGTCCAAATTTACAATCAAATTACAATATACTTTTACAAGGCAATTTTTGCTTCGGGGGCTTCGCCCCCAAACCCCCGCTTTCCCCCAGACCCTGCAGAGGGGGTACCCCCCCTCTGCACTCCCCCGCGTGGAAAAGTGTACATACTTCTGGGGTGTAAATACTTCATGGGGTATAAACACGGCTGAAAACAAGGACCTATGAATCAGGAAGATAATCAGGCTCCACAACCAACACATCACACATATTTGAGTGTTGAAGCCCCCCCATACTGTCAAGGCATGTATCTAGTCTAACAATGTCAAATTTTGACGCATACATGCACAGTTTGAAGAAATTTAAACGTTGGCCCCATTCACTTCTCACTATGCGAGGTTGATGCAAGATGACATTTGCAGTGGATGAATTGAATTATGCGACATCAACTCGACTTGGTAATTCAATAATCAAACCCTCCTTAAGTATTATCCAGGGACATCAAACATCCTTAAGTATCGAAACCCTCCCATACCTTCAAGGAAACTATTTAGTCTAACCATGTAAAATTTTGATGTATACTGTCACAGATTGAAAACATTTCAACATTGGCCCCATTCATTGCTCACTATGTGGGGTCGGTGGAATAAATTTGTGATGGGTGTATTTGAAGTTCCATGTCAAATTTCAATATAGTTGCAACAACGATTATATAGAAGGGAATGATGAATGATGACAATCAGAGGTGAAACATGATGAACGTTGATGCAAATGTGGATGATATCAAAGATTATGTTGGGACATCATACATCATTGAGTCTTGAAACCATCCCATACCATCAAGGCATGTGTCTAGTCTAACCATGTCAAATTTCTATCCATACATGCACATATTGAAGAAATTCCAACGTTGGCCCCATTCACTGGTCACTATGCGGGGTCGGTGCATGACATTTGTGGTGGCTGAATTGGAAGTTCCATGACATTTCAAGAGAGTTCCAACAAATATTCTACAGATGGAAACAACGACATTTGACAATGGGACTTCCATTATGAAAGTTGTTTCAAACATGGATGATGTCAAAGATTATGTGGCTGGTACATTAGAAATCCTTGAGTCTTGAAACCCTCACATATCGTCAAGGCATGTTTCTAGTCTAACCATGTTGAATTTTGACGCATACATGCACAGTTTGAAGAAATTTCAACATTGGCCCCATTCACTACTCACTATGTAGGGTCGGTGCAAGATGACATTTGTGGTGGGTGAATTGAAGCTTCTGCAACATCAACTCGACTTGGTAATTCAATAATCAAACCCTCCCTAAGTATGATGCAGGGATTTCAAACATCCTTAAGTATCGAAACCCTCCCATACCTTCAAGGAAACTATCTAGTCTAAGCATGTCAAATTTCAATGCATACGGGCACAAATTGAAAAAATTTCAATGTTGGCCCCATTCACTGATCACTGTGCGGGGTCCGTGGAAGAAATTTGTGATGGGTGTATTTGAAGTTCCATGTCAAATTTCAAGATAGTTTCGACAACGATTCTATAGAATGGAATGATGAATGATGACAGTGAGAGGTGAAACATGATGAACGTTGATGCAAACGTGGACAATCTCAAAGATTATGTTGGGACATCATACATCCTTGAGTCTTGAAACCCTCCCATACCGTCAAGGCATGTCTCTAGTCTAACCATGTCAAATTTTGATGCATACAGGTACATATTGAAGAAATTTCAATGTTGGCCCCATTCTCTACTCACTATGTGGGGTCGATGCATGACATTTGTGGTGGTTGAATTGGAAGTTACATGATATTTCAAGAGAGTTCCAACAAAGATTCTACAGATGTAAACAACGACATTTGACAATGAGACGCCCATTATGAACATTTTTTCAAACATGGATGATCTCAAATATTATTTGGTCGGGACATCAAACATCCTTGAGTCTTGAAACCCTCCCATACCATCAAGGCATGTGTCTAGTCTAACCATGTCGAATTTTGATGCATACATGCACAGTTTGAAGAAATTTCAATGTTGGCCCCATTCACTGCTCACTATGCGGGGTTGGTGAAAGATGACATTTGTGATGGGTGTATTGGATGTGCCATGACATTTAAAGAGAGTTCCGAAAAATAATATTCTATAGATGGCAATGAAGAATGATGACAATGAGACATCCATTATATTGAATGTTGATGCAAACATGGATAATCTCAAATATTATGTGGGGACATCAAACATCCTTGAGTATCGAAACCCTCCCATACCTTCAAGGAAACTATATACTCTAACCATGTCAAATTTTGATGCATACGGACACAGATTGAAAACATTTCAATGTTGGCCCCATTCTCTGCTCACTGTGCGAGGTCGGTGGAAGAAATTTGTGATGGGTGTATTTTAAGTTCCATGTCAAATTTCAAGATAGTTTCGACAACAATTATATAGAAGGAAATGACAAACATTGGCAATGAGACATGCATGATGAATGTTGATGCAAATATGGATGATCTCAAATATTATGTGGGGACATCATACATCCTTGAGTCTTGAGACCCTACCATACTTTCAAGGCATGTGTCTAGTCTAACCATTTCAAATGTTGACGCATACAGGAACATATTGAAGAAATTTCAACGTTGGCCCCATTCACTACTCACTATGTGGGGTCCGTGCATGACATTTCAAGAGAGTTCCAACAAAGGTTTTACAGATGGAAACAAAAACATTTGACAATGAGACAAGGGCGTGTGTAGTTTTTTAATACCTCCTTTTGTCTCATGAGCCCAAGAAGCTTCGTTTAGGTCATATGTCCATTTTTTCTACCTTTGACCATGGTCAAGACCCCAAGATCCATCCCTAGTATGCACACCTCCTATAGGTGCCCATATCCCACTCGAAGATCAAAGATCCCTTTTATAGGGTTTACATGGAACTTTAAAGCCTTGTTCATGGATTAGATCCTTAAAATATTTATACAATACTTGATTCCATTTATTTCCTCCCCATACCATGGTTAAGACCCCAAGATTCATCCTTGCTACAAAAAAATCTCCTAATGGAACCCGTATCCCAAATGGAGGCCAATATCTCTTTTAATGGGAATGTGTAGTGATTCAAGGACCCATTCATGGATCATGAGTCTTAAATGTTTTATTTACCACTTAACACCATTTATTTTCTTCCATGATCATGGTCACAATCCTAAGACCCATCTATTGTGTCTAAAACTTTCAAATGGTGCCTATATATCATTTGGAGTACAAAGATTCCATATGAGGGTTTGTGTAGTGGTTCAAGGTGTCATTAATGAATTATGAACCCTAAAATATTAATTTATATTCTATATCCCTTGTTTTCCTTCATCGACTATGGTTGAGGCCTTGAGATCTGTGCATGGTATGCAAAATATATCAATCATTACCATATCAAACCAAGAGGCCAATGATCCATGTTTGTGTGGTGGCTTGAGACCTAGTGTAATATCCCCAAGGACGAGCCCTGTTGTAATCATGTTTATGAATTGTAAATCATGTTTTATAGGCTGGTGAGCTGAGTATTAATAAGATGGTAGACTTATTTTCTTATTAGGCCAGAGATCCTAAGTGTTAAGGCCAGGATGTCTGTTTTTGTATATGTAATATGAATAACATTAATAAAAATATAAACATCGTTGCGTGCAAACCGACCATGAAGAAAGAGTGATGGGGGAATAAGCTTCCACATAGTGGGTAAGGAAAAGGGGGCTGAAAGGTTGGAAAGAGAGGCTAAGTGATAATCCTAGGGGCTAAGATTGGGGGCTTAAGTCCTTGGGAATAATAATTTATTATTCCAAAATATTTATGACAAAACATATTTTTATCCTAAGTTCCTGGAAGGGGAAATGTGTGCAAAAGGTAACACAAGATGATGGAGCACATGCAGCCTCATGGGAGACATGTGTCAACCCTAGCACATGCAATTGAAGCCAAATATTTAGCCGTGGAGGGGGTTCATTCTCCATTCTGTCGTCCGTTGTCTGAACTCTATGACCTCTGCGTCTGAGTTCTGCATATCGTACACAGCTCTGAAAACCAAAACCATGAGACCTCTATGGTTGTCTCGTGTATTCCCGTAAATTCCATTTGGTCTCTGTGTTTGGTATCCATCCTCGAACTATACATAATTTCTTGTCATGCATCCTGTAACCGGTAAACCATGAACCAATTTTTGTCTTCTGTAGAACTCGACACCTGGATAATCACCCGAGTGTGATGTGTTTTAGCATCTGGTCATTGCCATTTACGGGACTATGCCCATTTTTTGTTGTAGTCGTCATCCTGTTGTCAACTGTGTGATGATGTTGTTGCGGTTTCCCTCACCCGGTTAGAATTGAGTGGAAGAGTGTGCTGAAGAAGCGGGTTGTCAGGCCCGTGGTAGAAGAAGCAGGTTGTCAAGCCTGTGAGTAACTCCCTCGAGGTGAGAGAGTCTGCTGGGAA
The DNA here is from genome assembly GCA_009831015.1 of Picea engelmannii. Lineage (NCBI taxonomy): Eukaryota > Viridiplantae > Streptophyta > Pinopsida > Pinales > Pinaceae > Picea > Picea engelmannii. The sequence goes on from ML787198.1 coordinate 330,133, forward strand.
GTGGTTTTCTCCCAGAGAGAGTCCAACACCAGCTTCAGAGCTCTGAGAATTCCTAATCCGGCCTATTGTTGAGGCCCAGAGAGGGAGGTGAAGCACTGATGGACTGTTCTTGTGAAGGTGTACACTCACGGGCGGAACAAGCATGTAGGGAATGAGAGTCTGTTAGTAGTGGGCGTAATAAGGCTCCTAGAGAGAATCCTTCCAGTTGCTCTATGCAGTTTTCCTGTAACCTTCGCCTACCCTAGGATTCCCTTGCCTTGGGTGGAGCTTAGTCCCAGCTCGGGGGTGACCCAATGTTGAGAGTGATGAGTAGTGAGGTCTAAGGCTAGGATGTTCATGGAAGGTCTGAACATGGTTGGTGGAGTTACTACAGTTTCAAAGATAAGTATATGCATGTGTTTAAATTCAATTTTTAAATGCATGTCTATGATGCTTGCAATATTATCATTTATTTTGTTGCGATGATGTTTAATGTTGATTGAATTATTTCTGTATGTTAGCAGTAATTGTATGTTTACTTTGCTTAGCCATTTAACTTCATTTAAATTCATACTACTTAAATATGAGAATGTTTCCGTGTAGTAGCGTCGCCTGACAAGGGGGTTAATGGTCGAGGACATTACAGTATGGTATCAGAGCCATGTTTTCAACACTGAGCCTAGATGGGTCGGATAAGTGGTCTTTGGACCGAAGGTTTTGAGTGGAAATGGTGTTCGGGGGAACCAATTTCAAACCTTATATTGTTTTTGAGTGCCAAGTGGTTACATTGGCCGTGTTATGAAGCTCATGAGGAGTTGCAGTGCAGATCCAAGTGTGCAAAAGGGAACGCATGTAGCACCAGGAAGACAAGTGTCAACCTGGGTGCATGCGGTTAAAAGATGAAGTCTCAACTGAGTTTGGGTTTCATCCTCCATTCTGTTGTCGGTTTTCTGAAATGATGATTTTCATCTGACCTCTGTATGCCTCACGCAACTCTAAGACTCGAATCCTGCGATGTTTCCTAAGAAATTGATACACCCTTTGTCTGAACTATTGATTCTATGTTCGACCTCTGTGTGGATTCCTTGTCACGCCCTCTGAAAACCAATGGCAAACCTATGTATTGAGCCATGTCACATGTGTATCATGTAAGCTAGTCGATCCTCTCTTGCAGAGTCGAGTAGTACCTGAATTATATTTGACTCGTTGCCTTCTGTGTTCTTGAGTGGAATTGACTTGTTGTTGTTTCTTTCATCCTGAACTTGTAGGAATTGAGTGGAATACTGGTTGAAGAACCAGGTTGTCAGGCTCGTGGTAGAAGAGGCAGGTTTTCAGGCCTGTGAAAATCTCTCTCCTGGTGAGAGAGCTTGTTGGGAAGTGGTTTTCTCTCAAAGTGAGTCCAGCACTAGCTACGGAGCTCTGAGAATTCTTGATCTGACCTGTTGTCGAGGCCTAGAGAGGGAGGTGAAGCACCGATGGACTGTGCTTGTGAAGGTGTATACTCCTGGGAGGAACATGCATGTGGGGAATGAGATTTTATTAGTAGTGGGCATAAGAAGGATCCTGGAGAGAATCATTCCACTTGCTCTGTGCATTTTTCCTGTAACCTCAGCCTAGCCTAGGATTACCTTTCCTTTGGTGGATCTTAGTCCCATATCGGGGGTGACCCACTATTGAGTGTGATGAGCAGTGAGGTCTAAGGCTGGGAGTTTCGTGGAAGGTCTGCATGTAGTTGGTGGAGTTACTACAGTTTCAAAGATAAGTATATGCATGTGTATAATTTCAATTAAAATGCATATCTATGATGCTTGCGATGTTATGATGTATTCTGTTGCAATGATATTTATTGTTGATTTCAATCATTCTGTATGTTAGCACTATTTGTATGTTTACTCTTCTTATCCATTTAACTTCATTTAAATGCATACTACATAAATATGAGAATGTTTCCACCCATGAAGCATCGCCCGACAAGGGGGTTGATGGCCAGGGACGTTATAGTATGGTATCAGAGCCATGTTTTCAACGATGAGCCTGGATGGGATGGATAAGTGGTCTTTGGACCCAAGGTTTCAAGTGGAAATGGTGTTCGGGGGAACCGATTTCGAGCCTTAGATTGTTACTGAGTGTCGAGGGGTTACATTGGTCATGTTACAAATCTCAGGAGGAGTTGCGATAGAATAAAATCATAGTCGTAGATCAATTGTAAAGGAGAAGATCTAGACCATCAAATCCACATCCAGACACAAAGGAGAGCACACATAAGAGATCATATCTAGGCCATCAGATCTAAGCATGTGGGCCAACAGCCGTTGGATCCAAGAAACGTGCACAAGGTTTAAAACATTTTTTGAGTTGCACAGGAGTGTGAAAATCAAGATACGCGAAGCCCCGACATCATCATAACTGTCCATCAGGAGGGATGCATGGAGAGCGATCAACCTTTCACTGACTTGTGACTTAAAAAGGTCAAAGGGAGAGTCTGTGAGAATTCTTGAAAAGCAAATTCGCGATTAGATCACAACCATTGATCACGGAGATATATAGACCATTAATTGTCCAGGAAGGATTGCAACATTTCGGGAATCGAAAGAATGAAGCTGGGAGGTCTTTCAACCTTGTGACACACGAAATCCCGATACACAAAATCCTGACGAGATCTAAGCCATTATATCATGGGGAAGTCAGGACCGTCATATTTGGAGCTCTGAAATGTCGACATTTTAGAAGTTAGGTCGTCGGGAGAATGGGAGGTGTTGATGCACAAACTCCCAAGGCCCAAAATCGTGAAATCTTGATGAGCCAAAGTATTGGGTCGGGTTGACGTCACTGGGATTGACGAGGACACAGGAGATGTGTGCCACATGCGAGTAGGTCCCAAAGGAAAAACGTAGACATAGTAGGGCCAGATGGTGTCACCTGAGGTAACATGGACATTCTTAAGGACACCACGTGTCACCACCTTGGTTGGTGACAGCGGTGCTATGGGCCCGAGGGTGAGAAAGGTTGGAAGTTCGGAAGTTGAGAGTTGGAGAGGAAAGTGAGTGTGAGAGCCTATAGGAACGAAACCCCGAATTTTTTTTTAGAGAACCTTGCAGATCTAGCGCTTGGTCACGACCCTTGGTAGCGTGGGGTTGGGGAAACAGGGGAAAAGGGCTATGGCCTGAGTGTACTACAGAGCCAAGCAGAGTTTGGAAAATTCATGGAAACTGAACATTGTCTTGAATCAAGTTGTTTTTGAATGATGTGGAATTTGTTAAGGATTAATGACCTGAAAAATTTCGATTGTCTGCACATTGTGTTTGCAGAAGTTTAGCGAGTGTCAGAACTGAGTAGAATTGCCACTGAGTGCAAAATAAATGGAAAGGGCACAGACTGCTTCCCATTCCAAGGACGCAGCAAAAGGAATGGATGTTCACTTGGGAGTTGAAGGATCAAACTCCATTGGGCATGGAGAGGAGATAGATAAGGAAGGAAACATGATGAAAATCGTTGAAAAATTGCAGAAAGATGCCCAAAATTGTCGAGCAAATAGCAAAAATCTCAGAAAAGATCAGAAAAAACAAGGTGAATTTAACATAAAGTTGTTAAATAGTTTGGAGAGAATAGAGAAGAAGTTAGAGAAGGAGAGCTACTCGAGCAGAATAGGGAGTCACCATACTTATGAGGGAATAAGGTCAAGGAGTGTGGGTAGACACCATCATCACTCCCAAGGTCGCTCCAAGAAAAGGACACACATTAGTTCCAGCCCATCTCCTACCAGAAAGCACAGGAGATTAGGAGTGGATGAATTTAAGGGGGAGATGAATAATATTAAGCCACCTCATTTGATGGAGAGAATGAGAAGGAGGAAGATGTCGAAACATGGTTTCTTGGCATGAGGAAATATTTGCAACTGCAGAATTATTCCTCTCATGCAGAAGGAAGAATTGCGATGTATCAACTGAAGGGAAAGACATCCATGTGGTGGGATCAAATTGTGTAGGTCCAACACCTTAGGGAGAAATATATCACTTGGAAGGAATTCAAGAGGTATTTCGAGAAGAAATACTTGACTAAAAGATACTATAACATAAAGATGAAAGAGTTTTTTGAACTCAAGCTGGAAAACATGACCATGGATGAATACGAGCGAAGATTTTTGGAATTACTAAAGTATGTTCCGTTCATCAAGGATGAAACTGTCAATATATAAAGGTACCTAAGTGGACTGCCACCTACCATTGGGGACAAGATCCAATATGACGACCCAAAAACTATGGAAGAAATGATAAGACGAGTGAAATGATTATATGAACAATAGAGAGAGAAGACTACTTTCCAGAAGGCTTGGGAAGACAAGAAGAAATTCCAAATGAATTAGAGGAATAAGGGAAACAAACCTCCCTTTTTCAAGAAAAGTTGTCAAGGATAGCCATCATTTAGAGAGATGAGAATGTTTGATGTAGGGGAACAAAATCCAAGATAGACACCCATTCAGTATCGGGGCTGTAAAGAGAACCACAAGTACAGAGACTATCCCCAAAAAAATGGCAAAGTGAGAATTGTCCATAATGTTCAACAAGCTGAAACAATGGACAAGATGGGCAATAGAATTCCAAGGATCTACGCATCCCTAGACAACAAGCAAGAAGAATATCAGTCACACATGATTGAAGTGGAAGATGGCTACAAGAACCAAGAGGAAAGCCACTGAGTTGGTTAAGTCCTATCTTGTGGACATGAATGGACTGAGCACAAAGGTTGAATTGAATGTTATTCCTTTAGGTTCTTATGACTGTCTAATTGGGATGGATTGGTTGGATCAGCACCATGCCATCTTGGAATGTCGTAACAAGGCACTCACTTACCTGGATGAGAAAGGGAATCAGAAAATAGTCCAAGGAATTCCCAGATTTGTTGCTATCAGAGAAATCTCAGCAATGCAGTTGAAGAAGTGCTACAGAAAAGGCTATCAATTATTTTCATCCCATGTGGAGGAAACAACTAAGGATAAGGTGTCAAATATCAAAGACCATGAAGTACTAAATGAGTTTGAGGATATATTTTAGGAGATACCTGGACTACCTACGAAAAGAGATATAGACTTCTCAGTAAATTTGATTCCTGGAGCAACCCCAGTGTCAAAAGCTCCTTACATAATGAGTATGCCAGAGCTGAAAGAGTTGCAATTGCATCTTGAAGAGATTCTGAAGAAGGGGTATATACACCCAAGTGTGTCACCTTGGGGAGCCCCGGTTTTGTTCGTGAAGAAGAAGGACGGAATGTTGAGGTTGTGTATCAATTTCTGACAACTGAATACCGAGGATTGATGACCTCTTCGATCAGTTGAAGGATGCGAATATATTTTCGAAAATAGATGTCAGGTCGAGATATCACCAGGTAAGGATAAAATATGAATACATCAGCAAGACCTCCTTTATAACAAGGTATGGTCATTACGAGTTCACAGTGGTGTCATTTGGGTTGTCGACTGCACCCATTGTTTCTATGTGCCTGATGAATGGTGTATTCAGGGACTATCTAGACAAGTTTGTCATAGTCTTCCTGTATGACATTCTAGTATATTCCAAGTTAGAGGAAGAGCATGAAAAACATCTTAGGATGGTGTTTCAAGTGCTAAGAGAGCACCAGTTGTATGTCAAGTTGAGAAAATGCTCATTTTGTCAAGAGAAGATCCATTAATTGGGGCATATTATTTCGAAGTAAGGGATAGTTGTAGATCCTGAGAAGATTGAGGCCATTAGAGAATGGTCAACACCAAAGAATGTGACAGAAGTCAGATCCTTCATGGGTCTAGCTGGATATTACAAAAGGTTTATCGCAGGATTCTCAAGGATAACTCACCCTATCACTTCCTTGCAAAGGAAGGAGAAAAAGTTTCAACGGACATATGATTGTGAGAAAATGTTTCAGCAATTGAAGCAACTGTTAACCAGTGCTCCAATCTTAAGGATTGCAGATCCAAACAAAGATTTCATGGTGTGCAATGATGCATGGAAAGAAGGACTGGGAGGAGTCCTCAGTTAGAATGGATTCGTAATCTGTTATGAATCCAGAAAGTTGAAAGAGCATGAAAGGAACTATGCAACTCATGATTTGGAGTTGGAAGCTATAGCACACGCTCTAAATAAATGGAGGCATTACCTCATGGGAAGGAGGTTCAAACTGAAAACAGACCATAATGGTCTAAATTATTTGTTTGACCAACCAACCTTGAATGCTAGGAAAAGTAGGTGTTTGGAGTTTCTCTGTGAATACAATTTTTATATCAAGCATATCAAAGGGAAGGAGAATAAAGTGGCTAATGTACTCAGCAGGAGAGTACATGAATTACATGCTACAACCATTAGCATGTGCCAAACTGATATAAAGGGCATAATTTCAGAGGCTGGAAATATAGATTTGTAGTACAAGGATTTGGTAGAAAAGCTACAACAAGGTAAGATGCCACAGAAAGAGGAGAATTATAAATTTGAAACCGATGGAGCACATCTGTACAAGAAACAAATTTATGTACCTAATGTCCAGGATGTAAAACTTATGATTTTGCATGAAATAAATAATGTGCCTTATGCAGGGCACCCTAGATATTAGAAAACCGTAGCTGTTGTTATAATATAAATCTATAGGTGCAGACACTAACTGATCTCCCTAGATCCACCTAGATATAGAACAAAACACACCAAAACATGATGCTTTCCTTAAGTTTTAGATATTGAATTTACTAACTAAAGAGGGATAGGTGACATACCATTTAAACGTCGCTTCCTCTCACCATCGCCATCCTAGCTCCATTCCAACACTCATATAGTGATGATCCTGTAAAAGAACAAAACCAACCAAAGTGATAGTAATAGCATAAACTCAATATAAACCTATGTATGTGATCAAGGAATCATACAATAAAACACAACAAGCTTTATAGGAAAGAATTATATTACTGTATCATATTAAATGTGAAAGAGAGATTACAACCATGGCCTTGATGTCGTAAGGTCTCTTCCAACTGTCCTTCGTTCCCCACACACTTCCACTCCAATTATTCTGAGAGAATTGATCTGATAATATTTGCAATCTATCTTGACAAAGTGGCTCATCTAGCCAAGCTAACAATCTTCAAAGCTCAATCCAATCTAAGCTCCAAAATCAAAATCTAACCTTCTCCATGAGAGATCCTCTCCTTTTATAAGTTGAAGAGGATAAGGTGAGGAGGTTAGGATGATCCCACTAAATCATGAAAGCGAGTAATATCCAAACCATTCGGATGCCACCTCACCATGGAAGTTTCTCCTTCTAGAATCATCGAGAAGATGCTCGTTTTTCCCATGTATGAGCATTTTTGCACCCTACCTATATAGCGACCTGCGAACACTTCGAAACCTAGCTATGGTACAGCCTGCAAAAAACAGGCATTTTCGCACCCTAGCTATAGTGCAGCATGCGAAAATCCTCTTTAATAGGGTTTTTACAATGGAGAATGCAACTTCTTTTCTCAGGAAAAGTTCTTCTCCTTTCTTTCTTCAGGAACTCAGGCCACTAACCCCTTTGAAGGCAACAAATAGGTTTACACCATTAACGGTCATAGGGATGACGAAAATAATGTGTAACAGAGAGCCCCCCAAAGTATGAAGTTAGAACATAGTGATAGCTAAAATACTTTTTCGAGTGTGTGTAGGGAACAAGGAACAGTCGGTTGGAAACCTGCCAACAAAAAAGGAAATACAGTAGAATAATATATCATCACTAAGGTAGGCATTCCCATACTCAAAATACAAATGAATCAAAGCATAAATGATGACATGCGGAGATCCATGTCAAGTAAGACATGTCATGGCCACCAAACATACACTGTGGATCCATACCAATATGACTCAAATCTGAACATAGCCACCAAAAATACACTACGGATCTATGTGTTAAAGACTCAAATTTGAACATAGCCACGAGACATACAATGTGGATCTATGTAACAGTACAAACTGAATATACTCCAATGCAACCTAAATCTTTCAAAAAAGATCCAGGGTCTTCATCTCCACCACTCTATAGTATGAATCTAACCATGTGAATACATGTGTCAAAGTCGAACATGCTAGAAACCACTTGATTACCGGTCATTAGTGTATACTATTAACAAGTGCAAGGGAAATCACCATTAATGTCAATGGCTCCCAAGGTACACTAGTACAATCCAACGAATGTGAATCAATGAGCTGAGGTCGAACACTGGATGGAATCTCTCGATCAGGGGTCGATAATGAAAACCCACTGTCAAAAGTGAGGAAACCTGCCATTGAGGCATGCAATTTCCAAGGTACCAATTGGTTTCTAAGTCTACTTCTTGGATAATGAGTTGAATTCGATAGGAAAAGACTCGTCACAGGAGGGCCTTAATGTATCCCACATCAATGACACGAAACAAGTAACAAGATTTGATGTAGATCAGGGTAAGATTTGATGGAAATAGTCGATGCAATAGAAGGATTTTTGGGTTGAACATCTCTTTTGAAGATATTGATGACATAACAACTGTCCTAGAAATACTGACTCAACAACAGGGATCACAGACCGATTTTTAATCTTATAAAGGAGTATGATCAATAGACAAGTGGATTTTCCAACCTAGACACAAGGCGAGTGAAAGGGTGTCATGTTCAAAAGTGACTCTTCCATGGAATACAGGTTTAGACATATTTCTTTCCCAATTTTTTCCCCCACCATTTCTGGCGAGTACCTCTTTATTTTTACGGAAGCTTGAGGATGATAACATATGCTTGTAATGTAAGCTCATCCTTCAGACGAGTCCCTCAGAGTATGTTTAATGAACCCTAGGAAGGAGTGGTTCGGTCCCATATGGGCCTTTCGATGTTTGTTTTACATGTCCAAAGAAAGAAAACTCAGGGGTTTTTCATGTTTATAGAGTCTAAAAAACACTTAAAGAGAATTCTCTCAGTTCCTTTTTCGTAAAATAGTTCGACAGGACCAAAAAAGTGATAAACTATCGCCAATCGAACGTTTTATTCAAATACTTTTACAAGCATGAACAGAACAAGGTCGCTCGACAATCATTTCATGTTTAGAGATTCTGAAAAGAGCTTAAAGGGAACTCCAGTGGGTTCCTTTTTCGTATAACCTTTATGAGTCCGAAAAAGTGATAAAAGTATACTCGATTACATTCTCATTGATTTATGAGCATGAGAAAGAACAAAGACTAAGCTCGATAACTTATTCTCATGCATTTACGAGCATGAGAAAGAACAAAGACTAAGCTCGGGATTGTTTTCATTTTTACGCAAGCCTTAAAACAAAATAAAACTACGCTTGGACCTGGTTTCATTTTTACACAAGCTTGAACCAGAGGAAGCTATGCTTGAGGTAAGTGGTTTCATTTTTACACAATCTTGAACCATAGAAAAATATGCTTGGACTTCCCAACGCATAACACAGGGATGGTTGGTACTTATCCCCTAGCTTAAGAAGCTAGCGGCTCAACTTCAGCATGAAGTCCAAAGGTTGAGGCAAATGCCCCCCAAGCTTGATTTCATCCAACTACAAAGGAGAATGAAATGAAGCTTCAAATACTAGACGAAGGACTTGACTCAAATAGAGAGGGGGGAAACTATTTTATTTTTTAATGAGCTTGGCACAGAAACAAGAACTATGCTCGTAACCTCTATTTCATTTTTTAACGAGGTGGCCACAGAGACGAAAAAACTATCGTCATAAGTGGTTTCATTTTTTAACGAGCTTCAAATTAGAAAACTATGCTCAAGTCTGGTTTCATTTTTTAACGAGCTTGAAATCAGAAAATCATGCTCATATACCTCTGTTTCATTTTTTAACGAGGTTGCCTCAGAGACACAAAACTATCCTCAGATTCTCTCTTTTGGATCATGGATTCCAAGAGGACAATGCTCCGGAATGACACCATGTCAAGGGACAAAACTCGGTCATGGATTCCAAGTGGTCTTCACTAGATGGAAGGAACACACTCTGGAAGGAACACATGTCGAGGGTTGCCATAGGGGTAAGGAGATCAGGCTCTAAAGACCCTGTCGAAGAGATAACCATGTCAACTACCGGATCTAAGTCACCAGAAGTTGAAGCCATGGGAGACAATGCCACATAATTGACCTGTGGCAAGGGTGACACCAACTGCATATACGAACCATTTAAGGGAGTCATCAAGGTCAAGTCAGGACCAACAAATGAAAGTTGATCAATAGTAGCAATTCTTCCATTGTGCGAGAAAGATATGACATGAAAAATAGTGGACACAATAGCTTTCATGGCATAGACACAGTCTCTCCCAAGGAGAAAAGAAAAATTCAAGGGGTCTTGGACTACCATGATGTCAATAAAGAAAAATTTCCCTCCCAAAGTTACAGGAAATTGAGGAAGGGTCCCTAAAGGTTCACTAGTTCTTCTATTAAAAGCTAACAGATTATGCATAATCGGCGCAAGTTGAGGAAAACCCAAATCTTGCCAAGCAAAAGAGGAAAAAATACTAACGGACGCACCTTCATCTATCAGTGTCAGAGGAACATCCCGACCACAGACCTGTACTATAATCTGGAAAGGAATGTGAGAGGGAAGACGAGGTCTAGTTAGCACACCCCAATCAAAATGGATGGCCTCATTACTTGGAGGGGGTTCCATGGGAGAAGGAGGAATAGCCCCCGGCATGGTAGATTCTATATCAACGAGAAAAACATGGGCATTATCGGGTTTACTCTCTAGCAGGAGAGTAGGATCGACCGATGAAGAGATCAGATCGACCACTTGGGTTTCATTCTCCAAGGGGAAAATGGGGTTAATAGGTGGAAACAGATCAACCACTTGGGTGACACTCTCTAATGGGAGAGTGGGATCGATCGAGGATGGGATCAGATCGACCACTTTAGTTTCACTCTCTGAGGGGAGAGAGGGATTGACCGAGGATGGTATCAGATCAACCACTTTGTCAACTAGTTCAACTAATGATGTGACCATATTGACGACATGATCAACCGGATTGACCAGTGAAGGGACCTGAGTTATCATTCCATCAACTATAGGGGGTTCAAGAGTAAGCTTGCGATAAGCAACTGGAAGTTGAGGCTGTGAAATAATCATGTCTTCCACTAATTTCGAGGCTTCGTCCATACAAGGGCAAAGGTGAGTGAGATGACTCCCTTTGCATAACATGCACGGGAAATTGACTCTACTTTTCTTCTTCTCAACGGTATCTTGACTAGTTGATCGGAGGTCATCAATATGTTGTTCATAGGTTGATGACACGGGTTAGCGAGAGTGTGTAGACCAAACTTCTATAACCTTGGATAGACCATGGCAATCCTTAAGAAGATGGATACCCTTACAAATCCTGCAAGGGTACTTGGGCTTACGAGTTGTTTGGGTGATCTTGACATCATCAACACTCCCAACATGATTAACAGTAAATGGTTGTTTTCCAACATGTTTGACAATGGTTGGAGGTTTTGACCCTTGTTTATATTTCTTCTTCTTAATCTTTCTTTTCTTCTTCTTCTTCTTATTCACTGGGTTACTATCTTTAGAACATTCACTCAGTGAAGAAGATGAAACAGAAGATGACCTTGCAAGTGAAGAAGGCAAAGAAGACCTTACTGGTGAAGAAGGTGAAGGATCAACATGAGGTTGATGCTCTTGGGGGGAAGTGCTTGTGACTGAAGCACTAACTGCATTCAGAATTACCTGAGTAGAAAACAACCATATCGATAATCCAATTGTGAGACCTGGAAGGCTCAAAGTAGAAATATGAGGAGGACCAATGTTTCCATAAGAAGGAAAAACAAAAGGTTCCCATGGAAAAGGAGTTCCTTCATTGGTCATTCTAGGAATTGACACCATAAAAATAAAGATCCAATCTAGAGTCCACTAGGGAAAACAAACAGCACACGTTAAAAATCTAGTAAGAAAACAAGCAAACAAAACCTTATCACAATGAGTACACTAGTTGGTGGTGAAATCCAACATCGCGGGGACAAAGTAAGAAGGGGTTGAGATAGAGCGGGTGGAAAAGTTACATTGATGACCTGCTTAACGGACTTATTCCTTGGTTCAAGATCCCACACATAATCGTGGGTATACCCTCCAAGGAGCTTGAGTGATTTTGGCCAACTTCGATTCCAGGTACCATGAAGACTTGCCCCTCCACAGTCACCTTGTGTAAAGAACCTAGAGAGATAGGCCACTAAGGTTACCAATTACTACAGTGATGCCTGGGGAAACAGTTGACAGTTCGATCCACGCACAAAGGTAGGGTATCTAGCCTGAAATCAACTCAAAAGGCTTCCACTCATAATTGTGGGTATACCTTCAAGTGACCCCCATAATACGTGCAATCTCTACACCAAGGACAAAAAAGAAGGGTGAGTAACTCTACCAGTATTAATGCAACCTCGTGATTGAAGCTTGTGTGAGAAGGGCTTCCCAGGACAAAATGAAGTAAGCGGATTTAACTCTCCCTATCACAAGATATTATGTTTGTTTACATCTTTGGAAAGTTATCTTTCACACCTATTCCAAGGCCCTACAACTAATCTAATGTAGGTTTGCTACTAGAAAATATAAAAATTTCTAATCAATTTCTATAAGCGCTTTATTTTTAAGGTTGTTGTTACTCACAAGGAAGATGGCATGGACAATGTGGTGTTTTGACCGACTCTAAATTTATGCAAAGAGATGAAGATGCAATCTTTTCATTTCGATGAGAGATATGCTATGAGAAGGATAAAACATTTATCATTCCCGGATACACAATGTCCCAACATTTTAAAAAACTCATCAATATCAATATCTTTAAGAAATGAGAAAAATAGTCTGTACACCAATACACGATTCATGCCCCCCCATCCATGAGGGGGAAACATTTTTAGAATTTAAGACCAAAAAATGCCAAGAATCATGCAATTTCACTACTTCAAATGCAAGGATTCCCCCAATATAATATAAAGCAAGAAATTAAATCTTTTTGTTTCAAAAATTTCACTAAAAACAATAATGAACTTTCTTAAAACAAAGAAACCCAAACTAAAAGTTTTCTTTTAAAGAGAACTATTTAGAAGAAATATGATCTTTCCCTAAACAATTCTAAAGAAAACGCATGCTTTGTAATTGAAAAACACTGAAAGCAAGAGACTAATCCTTCAAAACCAAACAAAGCAAAAATGGCTAAAATCAACTAAAAGAATGTCAAGGAGACTGTAAACAGATCAATATAGGCTCCAAAAGTTCAATCCAGTTGATCAAAGACAAACTGGGCATCAAAAGATAAAAGGAACCAATCCAAAAAAAAATTACAAACAAGTTTGCAAGACAACAGTATATTACAGTGCGAAAATCAACAGTTTTCGCAGGCTAGGAATGGGTAGGGTGCGAAAATGTCGCACTGGTTTAAATAGTGAGGTGCGAAAATCAAAGTTTTTCATAGGCTACATACAGGTGAAGTGTGGGAATGTCTGTAATCAAAAGGAATTTAGAAAAAGGACAAAGAGTATAAGTGAACTTTCAAATCCAGAGAGTCTGGATGGATCTCCCACGGACATAGAAACCAGAAAAACAAGCAATCAAATCAAGGGAAACTAGACTAAATAGGAAACAATCCGTTCCCCAATGGAGTCGCCAATTTTGTTATAGGATAAATCGGTAGGTGTGGACACTAACTGATCTCCCTAGATCCACCTAGATCTAGAACAAAACACACCAGAACATGGCGCTTTCCTTAAGTTTTAGATATTGAATTTACTAACTAAAGAGGGATAGGTGACATACCATTTAAACGCCACTTCCTCTCGCCATCACCATCCTAGCTTTGTTCCAACACTCATACAATGATGATCCTGTAAAAGAACGCAACCAACCAAATTGATAGTAATAGCATAAACTCAATATAAACCTATGTATGTGATCAAGGAATCATACAATAAAACACAACAAGCTTTATACGAAAGAATTATATTACTGTATCATATTAAATGTGAAAGAGATATTACAATCATGGCCTTGATGTCGTAACGTCCATTCCAATTGTCCTTCGTTCCCCACACACTTCCACTCCAAGAATTCTGAGAGCATCGATATGATAATATTCACAATCTATCTTGACAAAGTGGCTCATCTAGCCAAGCTAACAATCTCCAAAGCTCAATCCAATCCAAGCTCCAAAATCAAAAGCTAACCTTCTCCATGAGATCTCCTCTCCTTTTATAAGTTGAAGAGGATACAGTGAGGAGGTTAGGATGATCCAACTAAATCATGAAAGCGAGTAAGATCCAAACCATTCGGATGCCACCTCACCACAGAAGTTTCTCCTTCTAGAAGCATCGAGAAGATGCTTGTTTTTCCCACGTATAAGCATTTTCGCACCCTGCCTATATAGCAACCTGCGAACACTTCGCGACCTAGCTATGGTGCAGCCTGCGAAAATCAGGCATTTTCGCACCCTATCTATAGTGCAGCATGCGAAAATCCTATTTAATAGGGTTTTTACAAAGGATAATGCAACTTGTTTTCTCAGGAAAAGTTCTTCTCCTTTCTTTCTTTAGGAACTCAGGCACTGACCCCTCTGAAGGCAATAGATAGATTTACACCATTAACAGTCATAGGGATGTCGAAAATAATGTGTAACAGTTGTAGTCAAGAGCCATTACTTTTGGCCAGGTATGAAGAAAGAGATTGTTGAATACATCGCCAGATGTGTCGAGTGCCAAAAGGTTAAAGTTGAGCACAAGCACCCAACAAGGTTGTTGCAACCTTTACCCATTCCTGAGTGGAAGTGGGAAGTGGTGATAATGGATTTCATTATCGGGTTTCCCAGAGCCAGCAAGCAACATGATTCAATCATGGTGGTGGTGGATAAGATTATGAAAGATACTCATTTCATTCCGTTAATGACTACTCACAAGGCAGTGGATGTTGTTGACGTCTTTATGAAGGAAGTGACACGATTGCATGGAATTCCCAAGACAATTGTGTCTGACAGAGACCTGAAATTTACTTCAAGTTTCTGGAAGGGGTTGTTCAAAGGATTCAGAACGAATCTGAATTTTAGCACAACTTATCATCCCGAGTCTGATGGATAGACAAAGAGGGTGAACAGAGTAATAGAAGACATGCTAAGGATGTATGTGATGGACAAACCATCAAAATGGGAAGACTACTTGCACTTGTTAGAATTCGCCTACAATAATGGGTATCAAGCATCCTTGAAGATGATCCCAATTGAAGCACTTTATGGCAGAAAGTGCAATACTCCAGTAAATTGGGATAATCCAGCTAACAAAACAGTAGTTGGGCCAGAGTTGCTCAAGGAAATGGAAGAACAGGTGCTAAAAATTAAGAAAAATTTAAAGGCTTCCCAAGATGGGTAGAAAATTTATGCTGATAGGAATAAAACCCACAGAGAGTTCAAAGTGGGTGACCATGTTTTCTTGAAAGTAAAAGCCAATAGAAGTTCCCTGAAGCTGGGAAACTGCACCAAGTTGGCAACCAAATTTTGTGGGCCATTTGAAATTCTAGAAAGGATTGGGCCAGTTGCATATATGCTTGCATTACCTGCATCCATGAGTATACATAATGTGTTTCATGTTTCATTGCTTAAGAAATGTATACCTAATGCTAATCATGTAATTGATTGGAATGTGATTCAGGTGGAGCAAGAAGGTGTCCTGCAAGTGCATCCTGTGTGCATATTGCACCAGAAAAGAAAACAACTCCGGAATCGAGACATAGGGATTGTAAAGGTCCAGTGGACCTAGTACGATCCTCAGGACATGACATGGGAGCATGAATATGTTATGCGGGAAGAATACCCACATCTTTTTGAAGATTTTGAAAAATCTTGTTGATGCTGTGTGAAAGTTGCACTGAGGATAGTGCAAAAATAAGGGGAGGGGATTGTAATATCCCCAAGGACAATCCCTGTTGTAATCATGTTTATGAATTGTAAATCATGTTTTATAGGCTGGTGAGCCAAGTATTCATAAACTGGTAGAATTATGTGTTTATTAGGCCAGGATGCCTATTTTTGTATATGTAATATGCAGAACATTAATAAAAATATAAACATCGTTGTGTGCATACCGACCATGAAGAAAGAGTGATGGGGGACTAAGCTTCCACTGAGTGGGTAAGGGAAAGGGGGAGAAAAGGTTGGAAAGAGAGGCTAAGTGTTAATCCTAGGGGATAAGATTGGGGGCTTAACTCCTTGGGAATAATAATTTATTATTCCAAAATATTTGTGACAAAACATGTTTTTATCCTAAGTCCTGGGAGAAGCAACGCATGCAACTCCAAGTGTGCAAAAGGGAACACATGCAACACCAGGAAGACAAGTGTAAACCTGGGTGCATGCGGTTAAAAGATGAAGCATCAGTTGAGTTTACGGTTCATCCTCCTTTCTATTGTCGGCTGTCTAAAACAGTGATTTTCATCTGACCTCTGTATGCCTCACACAACTCTGAGACCCGAAGCCTGCAATGTTTCCTGAGAAACCAATAAACCCTATGTATGAACTATTGAGTTTTTTTTTGACCTCTGTGTGGATTCTTTGTCACGCCATCTAAAAACCAGTGGAAAACCTGTGGATTGAGCCATGTCACCTGTGTATCCTGTAATCCAGTCGATCCGCTCTTGCAGAGTCGAGTCATACCTGAACTGTCTTTGAGTCACTGCCTTCTGTATTCCTGAGTGTAATTGACATGTTGATGTTGTTTTCATCCTGAAATTGCGGGAATTGAGTTGAATACTGGTTGAAGAACTGGTTTTGAAGAACTGGTTTTTCAGGCCTGTGGTAGAAGAGGTAGGTTGTCAGGCCTGTGAGCATCTCTCTCCAAGTGAGAGAGCTTGTTGGGAAGTGGTTTTCTCTCAGAGTGAGTCCAACACTAGCTACAAAGCTCTAAGAATTCTCAATCTGGCATGTTTTTGAGGCCCATAGAGGGATGTGAAGCACCGATGGACTGTGTGTTGGGTGTGCAAGGGGGCGAAGCCCCCAAATTTTTTTTTCTGGATTGGGACCATATCATATTTAGGTGGTTTTTCGGCACATGGTTTCTTTGTCGATGGTTTTCTATTTCCGGTTAAGGAATTAGGGTTTTGGATGCCGCTGGCTCTTATATGTATTTTGTATTGTAAACATTGTAGCACGAAGAATAATATAGAATATGTTGGTTTTCCGGGTTTGGGTTTCTAGGGGAAAAATCTCTGTGAAATGTTTGTATTTTCCATTGTATCTTTTCTGTTCTTTTTCTGAATATCTATTTGCAGTAGATATTGTACAAGGTTAGAATTTACATTTGGTATCAGAGATTTATTGGCTTCAGGGGGATGCCTTTTTGGTCAAGGGTTTGGCTCGGGACTGTGATAAGACTTGTTATAGTGGAAGATCTGCGGTATTGTTTTTCAGGTGAAAATAAATGGCAAGCAATTAAAAGATGGAGATCGAGAAGTTTAATGGGAAAATGTTTGAGCTGTGGAAGCTCAAGATGGAATATCTTTTGGTGGACAGAGATCAATGGATCACGGTAGATCCAGGTACTGCACCTACAAGAACTTCTGCATATGACTGGAAAAAGTTGGATCGGAAGGAAAAGAGCACAATCTGACTGTGTCTCTCCGATTCAGTATTACTGAATGTGTCAGAGGAAGCTACAACCAAGGATTTATGGGAAAATTTGGGGAATTTCTATTAGTCTAAGTCCCTGGTAAATAAAATATTCCTGAGAAAGAAGTTGTATAACTTGAGTATGAGAGATGGAGACTCGGTGGCAGAGCATTTGAATGCCTTCAATACTGTGGTAACTCAGTTAGTATCTGTTGATATTAAAATTTTAGATGAAGATAAATGTATTAGTTTGTTGTGTTCTTTACCAGACTCATGGGATAGTCTAGTTGTGGCCATAGGTAGTAATACAACTTCTTTGAAGTTTGAAGAAGTGGTCTCATCCTTGTTGTCAGAGGAGATGAGACAAAAGAATATGGAAGGACATAACACAGACACATTATTTGCAAGGGGACGTTCCCATGAAATAAATAGATCTAGTTTCTCAAGTGGGAGATATAAGTCTAAGGGTAGATCTAAATCTCCCAGAAAGTTTGTAAGGGTATGTTGGAGATGTGGAAAATAAGGGCACTACAAGAAGCAGTGTAGATCCAAAGTTGAGAAAAAGAAGGGATCTAAAGAATCTTCTTCTACAGAAGAAAATACCTCCAAGGAAGAAGGAGGGGATGTGTACTTGGCCTCTTCAAGCACACATGCAGATCATGAGGCATGGTTGGTTCACTCTGGTGCATCCTTTTATATGACTCCCCATAGGGAGTGGTTCTGCGAATATGAAAAGTATGATGGAGGTAATGTTTTCTTAGGTAATGATTCGACAACCAAAATCATAGGAAGAGGAAGGATCAAGTTGAGGCTCATAGATGGAAGGATTAGAACACTGATTGGTGTTCTGCACATCCCAGGTATGGCCAAAAATTTGATTTATGTAAGAAAAATGGAAGATGCAGGGGTAAAAACAAAATTTGAAAAGGGAACTTGCAGGATGGTTCGAGGAGCAATGGTGTTCATAAAGGGAGTTCGGTTTGGAACTTTGTATAAGCTACTAGGAAGAACTATTAGTGATGGGTGTAATAACTCCATTGTTCATGATATTGGAGTTGAAGAAGAAAGAACTCCTATAGTCTCTGGAGAAAAGGTTATGTTGTGGCATCAAAGACTGGGGCATATCGGAGAGAAGGGTATTCGACTGCTACACGGTAAAGGTATGGTTGAAGGTATGTCTAACTTCTCTCTGGATTTTGATTTATGTGAACATTGTCTATATGGGAAGTAGAATCAGGTAAGATTCCCCTCTGGTGCAATGAGGGCGGAAGGAATTTTACAGCTAGTTCACAGTGATGTTTTTGGACCTATGTCGGTCCCATCATTGGGAAAATCTATGTACTATGTCTCATTTATAGATGACTTCTTGAGGAAAAATTGGATATATTTCCTCAGGAAGAAATCTGAAGTCTTTGACCGGTTTAAAGAGTTTAAGGCTCTTGTTTTGAATCAAACAGAGAAAAGAATTAAGGTGTTGAGTACAGATAATGGCAGAGAGTTCTATGGGAATGAGTTTGAAGAATTCTGTAAGAAGTGCGGTATAGCAAGGCAGAAGAATACTCCATATACACCTCAATAGAATGGAGTTGCAGAAAGGATGAACATGACGTTGATGGAAAAAGCAAGGTGCATGTTGTTAGCCTATGGCTTACCTTTACCAATCACTAAGTCTAAATTGTCACCTATATTTGTATTATTCATTTAGGATATTAGTAATATAACCTCAAGTGATGACTAATGAGTTAGTTAAGATTGCCTAGCCTAGTCATCATGCATGATTTTAGGATCTATAGAAAATATCTCTATGAGGTGGCATCACACATTGTACTATAAATATGTAACATTGGAGTGAATAATGTAGGGTTGGCTAGTGAGCCTTTTACACCATGTTGCTATTCTTGTTTCAATTTTATCAATTGGTATCAAAGCTATCATGGTCTTAAGGGCCTGATGTCACCTATGGTTGTCTATAGTGTTCCATGGAAGTCCATTGAAGAGATGATAATCATGGTGATAAAGTTGCTCCATCGTAATGGTCCATGAGTGAGAGAATAGTAATGCTGCCAACAAAATTACAAATCTACATCTGTTTTGGGCCACAACAAAAAAATAAGAATGAAAGTCGGAAATATTTGTTGGCCAGTGATATGCAATTGTTTACACCAGGGGAGTATTGTGTCACAATTATTAATGTAGCCTAAGGACATTTGAGAGAGGTGGAAAAAACAATGTTAGATCAATCAAAAGGAGAAGCGAGAATCCCAGTGATGGTAGAAGTCTTCAATCGATGAAGACTAGGATGATCTCATTGAAGGAGGAGACAATTTTCATTATAGGAAGAGGGATCGAGAGATCGAGGTTACTGACCAAGGCATGGTTAAGATTGGAGGTTTATTGTGTGGAATCATTGCTTGAAAAGTTTCCTTGAAAGTAAATGAGTTTATATGTGGAAATTGATGGCCAAGCATGGATCTGGAGAAATTATAATATTGTATGCAACTAAAGTGCGTGTCGAGAATTCACTATTGGTAGTGCATTGAAACCAAGAGTCACCAGCATATAGAAATTCTACGTGGAATTTTTGCAGAATACAATTGTAAGAGAGGTAAATCACCCTTTGAGACAGTGTTGAGGTAAGTAGGCCTGCCCATCATCTTATTACTACTTTGAGGATTCGATCTATTGTAAAATCCAACTTGGAATATAGGGTATTTGAATGGTTGAAATTCAAAGGAACAGTTAATGGGTTTTGACACCAGATTGCATCTTTAGTATTGAATTGTATCTGGAGTGAAAATGCTTGTATTGGAGCATGGAAGATTTAGTGAATGCGCCGAACATTTGGTGAAGTTAATAAATGAATGTTGTCAATTCATTTTAAGAAATTGAATACATCTGTACAATCAGATTGTAACTGGTTTAAGATATCATGGTAAATGATTTTTCATGTTATGATTTATGGAGGTGGATCGGTAATGTTCCAAGTGTAAGAACAGAGTAGATCCAATACATGTGAATTATGTAGATTATTATGAGTGTAATGTGTTTACACACTCGGGTTTTAGGATGCACAAGTAAATATCATGCAGAGCATCTAAACGAAGGATAGCTGTAGAATTGGCTTCACACCAGACACATTGTCATATTGTTGTAGATCTGTAGTGAAACGTCGACCGGGAGAGCAAATACCATCTACTGCAAAATAAGTCGTTTCCAAATATGTTAAGCCACCATTAAGAAGAGAGAAATCTGGAAAATCATTAGACGTCCTAGATTTGATGGAGATCTGCATAGACAGAATCAGAGTTGCATAGAAATTGTAATATGAGAACGTCGATAGAGGAGGTCAGAATTTGAGGAGGAGGTCGCAGATATGAAGATCCAGTAATGCCATCACCGCACATTGCACTTAATTTGATGGCTGTGAGTTCATTTTAGTGGACGTAGTTACTTGGAAAATGAATGCACCCTCGTTATTTCATGAATGCACCCTCCTCACAGATCTGTAGACACGTTTGTGAAAGGGTTTCTTGCAATATATCTGTTGGTGCATATTGGTTTTATTGGTAAAAATATGTTTGATTTCATCGAGGAAATTGGATTGGAGGTGCCCATATCTACTGCTTTCATCACTGTCGAAGGAGACCCAATCCACCTCAGAGGTCGTGGGAAATCTTGTACCAGTCTGATGTCAACCTAAGTTGGATCAATTGTTTGAAGCGATGAAGGTGTCAGATATGGTAGAACGTTTTATATATGTATGGAAGTCTCATTTACCCCTACTGTGTGAGCATGATGGGCTTCAAAGTCAAAGGAAACAGACGAAGAAGATTCGGTCTGAGTAATAGAATCACAACCCATCTTGGGGTTGCTCAGTATCGTTGTGTCATTTGGTAAAGACCAAGTGTTCTGCCATGCACCCAAAAGGTAGCAGAAAGTACAGAGCTTAGTGACTCCCAAGATCCAAGTCACACATTTTTTCTTAGATTCCAACTGGTGTAATTTCGGAGATCCACTGAAATCCTTCCCCATTCTATCCTCCTGTATATCTATCCAACACAATCGTTAGATACTTCAAATCCCCTGCTAACAATTTCAATGCTTTAACGCCACCAAGTATTATCAACTAAAACTTTATGGGGGCAGAATTTATCCTCAAATCCTCTCTTGGGGTCAGTCTACAGACTTTCTAGATCACAACCCATGTGCTAGATCTCAAAAATTGGGAATTCCTAGATGGAAAACTGGTTTCCAATCAAGCGCAAACTGAATTTAATATTTTTTCTCAAACAATGTGGGGAACATTCAGGCAAGGAGCCCTCGGCCGTTACACTTCCATCTTTTTGTTTAAACGATTATTGAAATCCTTTTTGAATGGCATATGATTTATAAAGAATATTTTATTAAAATATTCTCTATGAACAACTTTTGGAGTGATAAGAAGTATTTTTTTAGAATAAAATGATGGTTTTTTCACTTTTATTGGAGGGTAATATTGTAGAAAAGAAATTGTCAAATTTTGACAAGTTTCATTTCATTGAAAGGATAGAGATATTGGCAAGTGTGAGAGCTAGTTGTATCAAGAAAAGAATTATAATAAAAATGATATTTTTTTTGTGTCATTGAAGTGTCCTAGATCCGCCCAAAATTGAATAAGGGGATCTTAGGTATACCTTGTACTTGTGTGTGATGGTAATATTTTCATGGAGCATTATGATTTATGTCTAGTATTGACATAATTATTGATCATTTAATACAACACACATGAAGTTAAGGAAATTCAAGCACTCAGTTAATGAAATTCAAGAACAATGGAGCGCAAGTAATCAAGAAGTAGCGAAGATATTAAATTAGCAATCATATCAGCAATGCACAAATCACACTTGTAATGGAAGGATAATTGGACGTGACTTGGAGTCGAAAACATCATCAAATTTTAAGATCAACTCAATTTTGAATCATGATTTATTGTAACTTGCAAATAGTCCTTCTGTAAGTTTACTTGTCTTTATAAATCAAGTGAAATTGAATTTGTCATAAGGTGCATTTTCGGCTGAGCCCGACACCCTAGAGTCATTGTTGAGTCGTAATTGACAAGGATGAGTACTTGAAACTCATATCATTGTAATACTTTGGGATGCATTTTCGGTGGTAACCGACATCCTCAACTTCTTGGAAGCAATTTCAAGCAAATAAATTCAAGCGAGCGAGTGCAAGAGAGCGAGAAGAGCAAGTGAACGAGAAGTTCAAGCGAGCGTGTTCAAATGGAGTGAATTCATGAATTATTAGAGTTACTGAACACTCTAATAAACACCACTGAAGACAACATAATGATATTGAAAAAAACAACTCTTCAATTAGTGCTAACTTGTTTTCAAGTGACACAAGCTAAAGTTAGACTTCTTCAATCTCTATCTCAGCTATTGAATGATGAGTTGATAGATCTCAAAAATCAACATCCACTGAAGTGTTCTGAACTATTTTTTGTTCAGCACAATCCTCTCCATAATGATGAAGATGATGTTGATGTTGATCTTTTTGATAAACAATCAGTGAAGGAGAAACTCAATAAGACAACTCCAGATGTAGATGAAGATGAAACTATTCATAAACCTACATTTCAAGAGTTTTCTTTTGACTTCAGTGAAGAAAACCTTTCAATGATGCATCAACATGCAGTAAATCCACTTCCACGGATTTCAAAGCAACAGGTTCATAATACTCTTTCCAAGACCATCATTAGACCTTGGGAAGAAATCATCTACAACAAGATTAGAACAGGACTTGGATATGACAAGGAAGTTACCTTTCATATTCCCGATTATTCCAGACCAATCAAGTTCCATAGTGTTGGATTCCTTCAAAAAGCTTCAACTTCACCTGTTCAAGTTCAACATCAGAATGATAAGTGTCAACATTGTAATCGAGTTGGTCACAAGGAGAATCAATGTTTTGATCTCCATCCTTGCCAGCATTGTGGCAAGCATAACCATTCTTCAAACAGATGTTCAACACTGAAGAAACCTGCAAGATTGAAGATTCACTATGAGTGGATTGATCCTTGGAAATGGTCATCAACAACCAAGCGATTATATAATTCTTACCGTAGAATTCAATCTCAAGTAAAGATCAATCTTGTATCACATAACATTTTTGTACCTCACATAAGTGGTCCCCTTATGGTGTAGCTTTCGAGCATGGCTCTCACGGGATGAGATAACATGTGGTTTTTTCTACATGCCCACTTTGTTTTGTACTCAAATGGAACAAGTATGGTACTCTCTTGAGCATAGAAGGGGGGAGTACAATGATGTAACTCTCATGCACCTTAGGGAGGGAGTTCAAAATTCCAGTGATCATGGTTCATGAAACCACTTGTGGTCTCTCCTTTCAGCTGAAAAAGGGGGGAATTGATGATGGAATTGGTTGTTAGATAGAAAGTTTCGACAACAACAAACATCAAGTATGCCAGATGGGCATGAAATTTGCCAAATGGGCAACTGTGGTTTGTAGATGACAGACTTTGGCAGAATTATGGTTCAATAAGTTTAAGTTGAATCATACATAATTGGGATGATTGATTTTGATTTTGAGAGCAATGATGTGGATGTTTGGTTCACATAGATGGTCATTCGACCTACCAGAGGACAAGAGGATCCTTCTACATTGCAGCTTGGCATTTGATTGAGTTGTCAGACATTTTTTAGGGATGTGTCAGACTAGAAGCTGATTCACTTCTCTTGGTTCACTCTCATCAGATTGGAGTTTACATTAAGTAAACAATTTGCATGCATCCTGGCTCACATGATTACATAGTGAGATTTTAGAGAGATGGCAGGCTTTGACATGATTATGGTTCAATGAATTGCAATTGAATCATACACATTATACATTGGGATGTTGTTGGACACCTAAAAGTGTCAAGATTGGTTAGTGGTTATCCAAAAACCATTAGATACATGGTATCAATTGGTTAGTGGTCATCCCAAACCACATATTCAGAGAGCA
>ML787198.1:381523-459906 GCA_009831015.1 Picea engelmannii
AAGTATTAATTTATTAATATATCAATTTTGTGATATTTAGTTTTCATATATCAATATAAAAATACTTTATTGTCATCTTATTTTTTCAAAAAAATTATGAAAATCCCAGAGGACCGATGAGCTAATATCTGAAATATTCCAGTAGCAATTTCTAAAAAAATGTACATAATAGCCACAAAATAATTACTGTATGTCAAATATGGGGCATAAAACACGGATATCATATAAATTTCATCATACCAATCTGCAATAAACCATGATAGCTAATGTAATCACAATCTAATTACGAATCGAGATGATCATAACTTCAATAAAAAACACGATATAGAGAAGCTAAAGCTGTGCAAAAAATCATCTTCTATTCAAGTCTGTAGATCAGAAATCCATCATTTTTGTCCCAGGCAGAGATGGTTTCAAGTTTACAAATCAACATATTTATATAGGTTCAGGAAAAAAATGTTTCTTGTAGATAACTTCAAATTTGTTCCAAAAATGTGGGGATGCAACCTCCCAGATTCTACTTGATACCAAAAACTAAACGCCTATTCTATCAAAAACATGAAGATAGTATGCTGAGAGATGCCAATAGTGCTTCAAATCTCCTTAGAAATCATAGGTTCTTGTTGAAAAATAAGAATAAAAGATTTGAGATGTATTTTCAGATATCAAAACAAGCAATTCAAAATTTTCTAACTAGCTATAGAATCTGTAGCTAGTTGTAATAGCCAATGTAATCAAAACAAACTAATCTTAATCAGAAAAATAGTTTATTGAATCAAATCATATATCATAACTTAAGAGTGACCAAATCGTGCTAAAATTAAACAAAATCATACCTCCCATCATGAAATCACATTGAATCATGATGGTTGTAGCTACTTATACATTTTTTTCTTTTAAATATCACATGTCCTGTAGATGTATAACTCGCTGGCAGACTGGTTGAATATCCTTTGTATTGATCAAGGGTTCATAGTGGGAGGCTGAGACACATGGTTGGATGGGTGAGAGGGGTGTTGTGGGATGCTAATGCACAGTCCTGGAGAGACCACAAACGTTTCAACACTTGGAAACAGACCAAAACGCTCCCTTCAACCACAGAGAAAATCTGAGATTTGACCTCTAAAGGACAAGTTATATCTCTATAATGATCCAATTTATGGGGAAACTGCCCACGATGAAGGTAAAAGGGATCATTTAGGTTCTGGGTTTTCAAGGGTTTGATCTAGTTCGAAACCGCTTGCTCAGAATCACTCACACAAAAATGTGTCTCTGGCGTTGTCGAACGATAACAAGGCTTGGATGCCATTGGGCTCAATCCTCACCACAGGAGCCATGGCTAACAGCAGGGAATCAATGCGGAAATCAGAGGTAGGGTTTGATAAGAAAACATAGAGCCATAGCCCCGAGTTTTCACACAACAACAACAGTTTGAAATGGTAGGCAGGAGTGTTAATCACCGTGTGTGGGAAAGAGTTCGTGAAGCCCGAGGCCATATGGATTAATAATATCATGCTGTACCTCATATGATATCTTGGGATGTGGGTAGTGTAAGGATGTAGCACTTGAATACCATAAAGCACATACATTCATGGCTTGGGTACAAAGTAAAAGTATGAAATAAACATTATGTTTAAACAATTTTGAATTAAAACCCCATTACTATTAATCAAATACTAAATGAGTGGAGGTTTTATACTTATGTAACCAAGGAATGACTAGATTCTAGGGCCAAAGGGTTATAAACTAGGAAAATCATGAAATTCATAGCGAAAGACAACAATTCAATAATAGACCATATGAACAGTTATCCTTTGATAAAAAATCGAAACCAAGTGTGAACTCCAACTGTGAGTTTTCATGCTTACAGTCATGAAAACGAAATGGAGAGGACGGTATGTAAAAAATGACAAGTGATAAGTGTCGTTGCTTATGACGAGTAATGAAAACTTAGAAATCCTGTGTAGGCAGCTTACAAACAATAGAAATTACATTATTGCTGCCAACAATGGCGACACGCTGGGAGAAGCAGTTATCTCTGCCAAATGAGCGAGTTTAGATTAGGATAATCAGAAAAAACTCCAAATAAAAAACAACCAAAAAGTTGTTCGAACATCATAAACAATTTAAAAATGCATTCCAATTTTAGATTACTGTTATTTTAAAAACGAAAATAGACAATAATCTTAACAGAGGAGAGTCACGAGATTAAGGTTAAAATCTTCAATACTATTCACAGGGCCTTTGCTGTCAGCAGGTGTCCATAGCCTCGACAGGGATGTCATTTAACTCACTCTGACGTCTGTAGCCTGCCAAGAAGTTCCAGACTAGAACGAAGGACATTTAAGGTAAAAAATAATCCATATCTGAGAATTTTCGTATACCTGACATTGCTTCGCTGCCAGCGAGCCTGTTTAGTACCCCGACGAAGTTATCTTGGCGTCATGCATACATTTACCCACTGCCAGTAGACCTTTTCAGTATCCTGGTGGGTTTACAAGCACTTCCCATAGCTCTCTAAAGATTCATTTAGTTTTAAATATTTTTAATAGAGTGGGGTGATGCTGAAAATCCTGGGTTTTGGACATATGCTAGTAAATTACAGACTTTGAAGAAATTTCTTAGTTGTCCTCCATTAAGATCTGGAAATAGTTTATTAATAAAACCGACTTTCAATAGCATGGAGACATCTCTGAGTTGTTCTCTTAAAGGACAGGGACAACGTAAGAAGAATTTTTATGGATGATCGTGAATACCTTCAGTTGCAGATTGGAATCAAGAAACGTTTTTTAAACAACAATTTATTTTGAACATGGTTTCAAACTCAGAAAAATATCGCGATCGATGTTTAAACAACCTTCAACAGTCATTTTAGAGGGGATATCTTTCTATTCTCTTTGTCTGAACTATCCCATGATGCAGGCATGTGCGTCTCAAAAAGGAAAAACTGAGAAGCATAAAAAAATCAAAATAAACCAGCAAAGAAAAAAAAAAGCAAGCAAAACAAAAAAAATATTTACACAATGTACATGGGATTGTCATCTTGCAAAGTACCTTTTTAGAGCCTAGCCATTCACTGGATAGGTGTCTGGCTGTCCCTCTAAATTCTGTAATCGAAAGGAATTGGGACCCAATTTCTCAGCAATTAAGAATGTTCCTAGCCACAATTTTTGAAACTTTGTATGTTCTCCTTTTCCCTCATGCGTTTTGTCCCATTTCAGGACAAGGTCACCTACCTCAAAATTTCTGTCAGAGGCAGAATTGGAATCAAACCAGTTTTTAACAATGAGTTGATGTTGATCCAATTTTCATTTCGCTTAAGTCCTCACTTCTTCTAATTTTAACAATGCGTTAATTCGATTCTCCAAAGGGGGACAGTCCTTTTCTTGTACTTTTTGTGATAACTGCAGAGAGGAAATAAGGACATGTGGTGGAATAATCACCTCTCTGCTGTAAACGATAAAGAAAGGCGAGTTACCTACAACAGTTTTAGGAGTTACCCTATCAGCCCAAATTGCGTTTAATAGCGTGTTATGACAATTTTTATGACTTTCAGAGACTGTTCTTTTAATTATTTTGACCATATTTTTATTAGTTGATTCTGCCAAACCATTGCCTTGGGGATAATAGTTGGCAGAATACTTCAATTTAATTCCTTTTTCTAGGGCAAAGTCACTCATTTCAAGAGATGAAAAATAAGAAGCGTTATCAAATACCAGGCATTCAGGGATACCAAAACGAGTAATAATGTTCAAATTCAAAAAGGATATTACCTGGCTGGTATTTACAGCTTTTAATGGGGCAGCCTCAAACCACCTGGTGAAGTAATTTGTGGCTATTATGATATACTTATGTTGTTGTGAGGATGGCAGATTGATTGAGCCTATAATATCTAGACCCCACTGCTGAAAAGGGGAGTCTACTGAAACTGGTTGCAGAGGGAAAGTTGGTTTCTGTAACCGTCTGGATGCTTTTTGACAGATTCCACACTTGTGACACAAAGCATGAGCGTATTTAAAAAGGGTAGGCCAGTAATAACCTTCTATTAATACTTTATGGGCAGTGGTGTCTCCACCAAAGTGCCCACCAGCTTCTCCTACATGCAATTCCAATAAGACCCTTTCTGCTTCATCTTTCTCAAGGCAGTGCATTAATACTCCATCAAAATTTTGACGAAACAGAATACCATTAATCAGCTGAAAAGAAGAATATTTTAATCTTAGTGCTCTTCTTTTTGTGGGATCTAGGTGACAGGGAGATGATCCGTGTATAAGACAAAATTTTATATCATCATACCAGGGACTGACAGGGTTTTGTACACAACAGATTTGATTTTAATAGTGTTGTCCTGGATTTAACGTATCATTTTCGTCTTGCTGCCTTGTAGCTGAATCAAAAACCAATTTCCATAACCCTTGGCCTCTTACTATTTGTGCTGGGGTGATTTATATGTCATACTCTTGCAAGGATGTGACCCAGTTTGCCCTTTTTTCGCCTAGTTCTTTCTGTGCTAACAGATTTCTGGCAGCCGGGTAAGGGACAATAATTTTCGTCCTAGATTTCAAAAGATAAGATCGGAAGTGATTTACTACTTTGAAGACAGCATAGGCTTGTTGATCTACTGCTGGGTAATTTAGTTCTGCCCCTTTGAAGGCTGAGCTTATAAAGGCGATTGGGACTTCGTTGTTTTCAACATTCTTTTGAGTTAGAATGACGGCGTATGAACGGTTAGAAGAAAATGTGTAGAGGGTGAAGTCCTGCAAAAAGTCGGGGCTCATTAGAGAAGGAGCGTCTATTATGGCCTTTTTTATTGAATTAAAAGCCTGGCTTTCTAAAGGTCCCCAATGGTATTGTACGTCCTTTTTTATTAGGTTTTGTAGTGGTCTCACCATTTCTGAAAAGCTGGGGATGAATCTACTAACAAAGTTTATCTGACCTAAGAAAGATTGCATAGACTTTTTGGATGAGGGAGGGGGGAGTTTTGAAATGACTTGAGTTCTTTCAGGGTCAATAATCATCCCTTCATTCGATACAATAAATCCTAGGAGTTTACCTTGTTCTACTGTGAAGATGGATTTTTTAGGATTCAAAGAAATGTCGTACTTACGACATCGCTGTAGAATGGATCTTAAATGAGCTAGATGATCTTCTTTATTTTTTGAGAAGACAGTGACATCATCCAAGTAAACTACGACAGATTGATTGATTAAGCCTAGAAAAGCGATGTCCATCGCTCTCTGGAAAGTGGCACTGGCATTTATGAGTCCAAAGGACATCTTCCTATAAGCGTAGGTACCCCACGGGGTGCGGAAGGTGGTTTTGAGTTGGTCTGCAAGGGACATCAGGACTTGGTTATACCCTAAAAAACCATCCAACAAGGATAATCTTTCAGAACCAGATACCTGTTGAAGGATCTGTTCCATGGGAGGGACAGGGTAGTTGTCTTTATCAGACGCTCGATTAAGATTTCGGAAATAAACACATAGTCGGATTTCACCACTCTTCTTTCAGACAGGGACAAGATTAGAGACCCATTGAGTGTGCCTAACTGGGAAAATTATCTTAGCATTCAAGAGTTTGTTTAATTCCTTCTTGACAGTTGGTTCGAGTTTCGGGTGCATTTTTCTTAACTTTTGTTGAAAAGGTTGGGTTTGGGGTTTCATAGGAATAATGTGTTGTATGATGTTAGGATCAAAGGTTTTTAGGTCGTCGTATGTCCAAGTAAAAACATCTTTGAATTCCTTAAAAAATTTAATAAACGCTGCTTTTTCTTGCTCAGAACACCCCACCCCTAAATTAATGCACTGTGGGTTGTCTTTAGTTCCCAATTTTATTTTTTCATGCATCAAAGAAGAACTATTTGTTTTACAGTTCAGTGATTTTTTGAACTTGTCGTGAAGATCGTAAAATTTTTCTAATCTAACTACAGATTTCGGGATAGAATTTACCATATCTGATGAAGATTCGAGAGATCTTGGATCTGGTATTACCGTGAAGTCACGAAGATTTTCATCATGAGTACCTTCGTCAATCACCGCACCCTGGAAAGTTTCTTCCATATGCAGGAAACTTATAATCTGATGATCATCATCGAAGACTCTCCAATTCATGATGTTGTCTGGGACGGATGGTCTGAACAACAATTTGACAGAGAATGCATTCGGGGATAAGCCTTCTGCAGGGAAAAGTTTTGAAGCTACATTAGCTAACAAATCAGCTTCTGAATTATTCAATCTAGGAATAGAATTTATGTTAAATGCGGAAAACTTATTCATCAAATTCCATACCTCAGTTTGGTATATTTTAAGGTGCAGAGATAAACAATGGATAGAATTTTTTACCTATCTAACTACAATTTCTGAATCACCAAAGACAGTTAAATTTTGAATGTTCATATCTAATGTTTTCCTAAGGCCTTGCAATAGTGCCTCATATTCTGCTGTGTTGTTTGTACATTGGAATTCTAACCTGCAAGCAATCAGGGTCTTGTTACTTGCTAGATCGATGATCATGCAGCCTGCACCAGCTCCTTCCTTGGA
This sequence comes from Picea engelmannii, assembly GCA_009831015.1. Classification (NCBI taxonomy): domain Eukaryota; kingdom Viridiplantae; phylum Streptophyta; class Pinopsida; order Pinales; family Pinaceae; genus Picea; species Picea engelmannii. The sequence goes on from ML787198.1 coordinate 388,063, forward strand.
TTTTGACCCATCGAAGTAAAGAAACCATATTTGATTTTCGTCGGTTGCATGTGTCTACTGATAAGAAGCTGTTGGCTATGTATATGCCAAAATTTCAGACTGTTGTTCCGGGTTAGTGATGGTGGAAGTTTCAACCATGAAATTACTGAAAAAAGTATCCATCCTCTGTATTTCGGGAGAATCGACAGAAGGAGTGAATGGCTCATTGGGATCATTTAAATCAGTCACCGTGAACTTCAAATAACGTTCGCGATTTACCTTGATTTTGTTGGGCTTTCCATTCTTTGGCAATCACAAGTGAGACCAATTCGTCGCAAAATAGCCGTGTAGCTGTTCTGACCAGTCTCTGCTTAAAAACAAACCATAAAATTCTGGGATATCTACAACAATAATATCAATCACTTGATGAACTTTAGGGTTAGACGACAATCTTATAAGCACATTTCTCAATTCGCCTATAACTTTAACACTAGTCCAATCAAGTTGGATGATCTTCAAGGTGGATGGTTGGACTTCGGCTTTAATCTTTTGACAAACAGACCATGAAATTACGTTGGATGACGCTCCTAAATCTACCATGCCATTATGCACATTCCTATTGAAAATTTCAAAAGTTAATAAAAATGAAGGGACATTTCTGCGAGTAGTAATAGTGGAGGCTTGTTTCTTTTTACTCGCGGCCTCTGAGAATAATTTATCTACATTTGTTACATTATTCATAGGAAAGTGTCTTTTCTCGTGGGGATCAGGAGTAGTTTTGGCAGAGGCCTTCTGAGGAACTTTGGGGCTGCTTTGAACACCTTTGTTATTGCTTGGATTGCTATTTTTGTCGTTCTCTGCAATATTTTGTAGCATTTTTTGCAGAAGAAAAGGGAATTTTAATAATTCATAGATAGAAATATTAGCCCTAAGCTTCTTTAAATCTTCAACCAAATCATAATCTAAACTTGGGTTTACTGAATTCTGTTTAGTCTCAATGGATTTAGGCTGCTTTGGAGGAAAAGTCGTGATGATTTCAGAAGAAGGCTTGTTTGTTGTCTTACTCCTAGTATTGTAAGGATGTACTGTTTTGAAATTAGCTTGAAAAATACTATCCAAAAAATGTCCAAAAATATTCGGAGAGGATTCATCTTCTTCTACTATCTCATGTTCAGCTACTTCTTCAGGGATCTCGGGAGGTATCAAGTTATCCTGTGCTTCTAGAATTGTTTGAATAGCGAATTGCAGGATTTCTAGATTTAGGCCTTTAGTATTTGAATTGGGTCGATTGGTGGGAAAAGGCTTCCTAAAAGGGGATTTGTAAGGTCCTTTTCTCTAAGAAGCGTCTTTAGCCGTCCTTTTCAAATCTATAACTTGATTGGACAGTTTTTGAACGACTTTTTGTAAGTTTTCTAAATCTGATCTTTCAGGTTGAACTTTATTTTGGGAAGGTCTAGGGAGGATTTCGATTTTCTTTTTGGAAGATGAACTAGTCTCTGTCTCGTTGCTAGTAGTGTCTTTTAAGCTGAGGATGTCTTTCTCGATCTGACTGGCCTCTTCGAAGGCTTCTAACAACATGTCTTTCTTAGATCTCTTTACCCAAATGGATATGCTTTGATGTAAGGCTTTCATATAATATGTTATAATCAGATTCTCGGCAGGCATTGAATCCGTAGGGTTTTGGTTCTTTAATGTCAAGAACCTTTGATTAAAGTCTTTAATCTTTTCTTTGGGGTTCATTCTTAAACTAGAAATATCCATGACTAGAACTTCAAGAGACTTGTCGTCTCCAAACTTCTCAAGAAAATAGGATTCAAATTTCTCCCATGACACGATGGTGTGGGGATGTTGGGAAAATTACTAGGTAGAGGCATTGCCCTCAAAGGTGTAGGGAAACAATATACAGACTACGTCTTCGTGCTCGACACTACAGAGTCTAATGGCTAACATAAACTTTTTGATGTGATCTTCGACGATCTGTTTGGAATCTGGGTCAAATTTAGGGAGCCATTTCTCCGGGTGTTTGGGTAAGGGATGTTGAGGCCCAGGTATTGCCACTGCATCCTGGTCAAGCCAGGGTCTAGTGGGATTGTTCTGGTTGTCCATAGGTGTGGGTGGTGTTGAATGTCGGGGTGAGGAACTGCCTTCATCAGAGGAATCTTCTCCAGAAGAAGAAGGATATGAAGAAGGTAGTGATGGTGGTATATCGAATCCTCGTAGGGTTTAAAGTAAGGTCAGTGCCTCCAGTTGTTCTCTGATATCAAAGAAATCTAATGGTTGGTACAAAGATCAGTTTGGTTGTCTTAAATGGGCGAAGGCACTGTGCATTCTTATGAGAGATTGGCGAACAATTTCTTGTATGTCGCCACCTGTAGGATTTGGGGTTATTGGTTCAACTGTGATCTGTAGATCGTCGTTTGATGTGGTTGCTGTTTGAGGGGAAACATTATTGTCTGAATGAATTCTAGTCACTATAGGTGAGCGGGTAGTTGGTGGAGGAGTCTTACGACCACCTCGTGCCATTAATAATTTGCAGGCCCTCCTTCTAGCGCCATTTGTTGACAGGTGAAATTGACACCTCGTCAACTAAAGGAGTGAATCCGGTCCGAGGTTGTCTAATTAACCCAAGCTGTTTGGATTGATCCACTCCGATAGGTTTAGCGGCTCCGTTGGCTGATCTAATTCCTAAGAAGGCGAAAAACAAAAACTAAAGAAAAGAAGACAACTTAACTCGCTGAAAACTATATACGAATCTAATATATACTTACAGTTTGCTAACTAATATTTATAAAATAGTTATACTTATTATATGTACAATATATCCAAATGATTATATTTCTAATATATGTATAACATTTACAGAATGCAAATTTTAATCTAAATCCGTGAAAATTGAATATGGATTGATTTATTTAACGACAACAAAACTATCATTTAATCTTTTTGATTTTTTTTTTATAATGTTCATACATCAGAAATAAAATAACCAACTGTCTAATTGAAAAACAAAGATAAAAAATAGTAGAATGTGTTAAGATTATAGGAAATTGCTATATTAATTAAACTAATGAAATAAAACTAACGAACTAACCTGTAATCACATCTCCTATTCTTCCTATGTATAGCATCCAATCTCGCATATTTGATGAGGCAAATCTGCAACAGATCTTACAAATGCTTCTTGTAAACGTGAAGCAATAGTGATTGAATCCCAATGATATAACATAAAGGAGATATAGTTACAACAATCTTATGATTTTACAAATAGCCACATTAGGATAAATCCAGGTGTGAAAACTTGTGAATAAACGTTCAACAAAGGATAAAGATAAATCTCTTGATTCAATGTTTGAACAAAATAATTACTGTATGTCAAATATGGGGCATAAAACACAGATATCATATAAATTTCATCATACCAATCTGCAATAAACCATGATATCTAAAGTAATCACAATCTAATTACGAATCGAGATGATCATAACTTGAATAAAAAACACGATATAGAGAAGCTAAAGCTGTGCAAAAAATCATCTTCTATTCAAGTCTGTAGATCAGAAATCCATCATTTTTGTCCCAGGCAGAGATGGTTTCAAGTTTACAAATCAACATATTTATATAGGTTCAGGAACAAAATGTTTCCTGTAGATAACTTCAAATCTATTCCAAAAATGTGGGGGATGCAACCTCCCAGATTCTACTTGATACCAAAAACTAACAACCTATTCTATCAAAAACATGAAGATAGTATGTTGAGAGATGCCAACAATGCTTCAAATCTCCTTAGAAATCATAGGTTCCTGTTGACAAATAAGAATAAAATATTTGAGATGTATTTTCAGATATCAAAACAAGCAATTCAAAATTTTCTAACTAGCTACAGAATCTGTAGCTAGTTGTAATAGCCAATGCAATCAAAACAAACTAATCTTAATTAGAAAAATAGTTTATTGAATCAAATTGTATATCATAACTTAAGAGTGACCAAATCATGCTAAAATTAAACAAAATCATACCTCCCATCATGAAATTAAATCGAATCATGATGGTTGTAGTTGCTTATATGCTTTTTTCTTTTAAATATCACATGTCCTGTAGATGTATAACTCGCTGGCAGACTGGTTGAATATCCTTTGGATTGATCAAGGGTTCACAGTGGGAGGCTAAGATACATGGCTAGAAGGGAGAGAGGGGTGTTGTGGGATGCTAATGCACAGTCCTGGAGAGATCACAAACGTTTCAACACTTGGAAACAGACCAAAATGCTCCCTTCAGCCACAGAGAAAATATGATATTTCACCTCTAAAGGATGAGCTATATCTCTGTAATGATCCAATTTCTGGGGAAGCCGCCCACATTGAAGGTAAAAGGGCTCATTTCAGTTCTGGGTTTTCAAGGGTTTGATCTAATTCCGAACCGTTTGCTCAGAATCACTCACGTAAAAACGTGTCTCTAGCGTTGTCAAATGATAACAAGGTTTGGATGCCATTGGGCTCAATCCTCACCACAGGAGCCATGGCTAATAGAAGGGAATCAATGTGGAAATTAGAGGTAGGGTTTGATAAGAAAACATAGATCCATAGCCCCGAGTTTTCACACAGAAACAACAGTTCGAAATGGTAGGCAGGAGTGTTAATCACCGTGCATGGGAAAGAGGTCGTGAAGCCCGAGGCCATATGGATTAATAATATCATGCTATCCCTCATATGATATCTTGGGATGTGGGTAGTGTAAGGATGTAGCACTTGAATACCATAGAGCACATACATTCATGGCTTGGGTACAAAGTAAAAGTATGAAATAAACATTGTGTTTAAACAATTTTGAATTAAAACCCCATTACTATTAATCAAATACTAAATGAGTGAAGGTTTTATACTTATGTAACCAAGGAATGACTAGAGTCTAGGACCAAAGGGTTATAAACTAGGAAAATCATCAAATTCATAGCGAAAGACGACAATTCGACAATAGACCATATGAACAGTTATCCTTTGATCAAAAATTGAAACCAAGTGTGAATTCCAGCTGTGAGTTTTCATGCTTACAGTCATGAAAATGAAATGGAGAGGACGGTATGTAAAAAACGACAAGTGATAAGTGTCGTTGCTTATGACGAGTAATGCAAACTTAGAAATCCTATGTAGGTAGCTTACAAACAATAGAAATTACATTATTGCTGCCAACAGGGTTGTGAGTATATGTTGGCATATCAAAAATTAATTGTCAAATCTTTAAGTATAATCTATGTTGTTTTACTTCCATCATTTTATAATTAATGAAACAAAAACAATACTTTATTTTAAATCTATGATTTATTATGGGGTATAAAACTTGTAGGAAACAAAGTATGGAACTGAGCCAACAGAATAATTTTTTAAACAAGGCATGTGATTTGATTTTGAACATATGTGTATGATTAATGAATCACTTCTTTCTTTGAAGGTACGTTGCTTTTCAATTTACATTCATGTATATTATTTGTTTCAATTTTCATTATTCTCACCAATGTAGATAGACTCATTACAATTTATTTTTATGTTTGTAGATCAAACTTCAATAAGAACAAAACAATCAAGACAATCAACCAAACATTTAACAAAATAAACCAAGGCATGGAAGTAGCTCAAGCACTAACAACAGTTCCAGTGAAGAATGATGACTAATATATTTGGATATCAGTGCAAGTTGAAATTGTATTTTTTTGAAATAATTCTCTGTGAAAATCAAACATTTCTTTTAATGTAATGGACATAGTGTCCCAAATGAAAGACAAGGAATTACCGATAAGTGACCCATTTTGTATGACAAAGACCCTCTTATTTATATAATAAAATATGTTTTAATTTATTCTATTGCGTTGTTCAATGTCATTGTGAAATGTTACATTGTTGATTAAATATATGGATGACTAAATATTATAATGAAGAGATGAAAAATCTTGTGATATAACAAATTAATCCAAACATCATATCCAAATTCACTAATCAAAATATAAGATATATGTAAATTTTTTAATAAATAATGGAATTAAAAAATAACAATAATTGCACTATCACATGTCGATGTTTCTCAATGTATTTTAATTATTAATATCATTGGCACATTTAATATTAAAACTCACCAGTTCGTTTCATATGAAATTCACACCTGTGCTTTTATGTAATCAATTAGCATTGGTTTCAATACTAATGTAATAACACAAAATTATATTAAAAAATTGGCAATCGTTGCACTAGTATTATATGGAGCACAGATGTTGTAACACCCTGTTTCCCCTAGTTTGTAAAAATAACTATACTGGCCAAGAACTATGGTGAATTCAGAAATGTGAATGTATGATGTGAATGGACCTTATGAAAAAGGTCGATGAATGTAAATAATATTATGAATATATATTGTAGGACTTCTGAGAGGGGATATGATGAAAAAGAGACCACGATGGCTGGATAAAGGTGGTGGAAGGCACCTGGAATGGTGGTGTTAACTTACACCAAAAACAAATACCATATTTGGTCTTCACTGGCCCAGAGAACCAAGAGCGGCTCACAGGCCTGAAATTAATTACTCGCAGGTTGGTAGGTGGATGGATCCTCATGCGTAATGAGGGGATGGGGTTAAACCACCCATCCGTGGACCATACTAACACCTGACCACCGCGAGGGGGATCATTCCACACGCAACCTCACCGGAAAGGAAAAGGCAGGAGGTGTGGGCGATCATGGGCATAGACGCGAGGGAGGGAGACAAAGAACTCTAGCGATATGCAGAGTAAGTGATGACGGAGAGGAAGGAGAATAACCTTCGCTCTCGATCACAGGCAAACAGAGATGCAGTCTCGCAACATCGTGGTCTCAGCTCGGGGGTGGCTAGTGGTAAATCCGTTGGGAGTCACTGAGCCTACGATTGGGTGGAAACAAACACCCCTCTCAATAGTTGCATAAACCTTGGTGTTATTTATGATAAGTGTTTTACATCTTGTATCGTGAAATGTATATTCTGACTTTTATTCTCATAAGCTTTGAAATTGTGAATGATTTCAGTGTAAGAATGTTTGTATGGTGTTTTGATCAATACTGGTAGTTGCACGTTTATAATGGAAAGACTACGTATGGCTTATGTTTTCATAAATTGCTACTTATATGCATACTGATCTAATTCAGACTTCACGTTTGGTTCTCGGGAGAGAGATACCCTCATCTGCCTCAGATAGTACCCTGGTAAACCTCCCCATAGAGATATCCTCCTTGAAAAGCCCATCAAGAACCTGGAAAGAGGATGTGAAGGTGCAAGGCCTTAGTAACTAGGATAAGTATCAAATCGACGAATGAGATTCCGTCGAGAGATCTGTGGTCACTCACAGTCGTCAAATCAGAAGAAGAAGTTGGGGCATTAAATGCCTTCACCCTGGTAGGTGTTGATCGACGGACGAGATCCCGTTGGAGGATCTATATTCCCTCATGGTCGTTAGATTGATAGAAGAAATGAGGGTGTTAAAATGCCTTAACCCCTTTTTCCTTTGTCTGCATGGATAGTAAATAAATCAGGTTCGTAGATCCCCAAGGTCCATGAGATTATCTGGACTTTTGATTTTTCCACGTCTAGGAGGCTGTGGGAGAGTGCACAGGATTAGGAACCAATTTGAGCCGTCAGATCTCGTCTAGAAAACCCGACAGTCGTTGGATCTTTCAGGAGATACCCGAGGATTAAACCCCTAGTAAATAGGGGCGAAATCCCCGAAGTAGATTTGGGCCGTCCGATTAAAGGAGCCTACGTGTCATGATATTTCCCACTTCAGGAAATCGGGAATCGAGAAATCGGGAGTTCTGGTGACGCGAGATCAGGACGTTCCATGGTGGAAACCCCGAACCAAATTTAGACTGTCTGATTATGGGAGGCTACGTGTCGAGAGATTATCCATTTCAGGAAATCGGGGATCGGGTATTCGGGAGTCCCGTTGACAAGAGGTCGGGCCCTCTTCTTGATAAATCCCGATGGAAATAAGATTGTGGTCTTATGAGAAGCAATCACACTGGCCAAGGCATATCTTAGGAGAGGTAGTGCAGTTATACACAGGCTCCCTGTAAAGAAAATAGAGACCCATACCCACTCAAGTCCTAGACTTGATGAAGGAGAGAAATAGATGTGTTGAAGACTCTTTTAAGAGTCAAACCCAAGAGAAAGAGCGCAAAGCTCCCAAGTCCCTCATAGTTGACGAAGGTCGGGGAAGATAGCACCTGGTCAGATGCACAGACCCTATAGGAATTCACAGAGGTCGAGGAAATCTTTCTCGGCTTCAGAGTAGAGAAGCCTGGGAGGGATAGTGTCATTTTGTGCACGGAGCCATAGCTGTGAAGGTCACAGAGGAGAAGAAAAGGACGAGACCTTTGATACGTAAGAAATCTTCCAAAGAGAAGAAAGAGAATTACATGCTCAAGGAAGAGTTACAACTGCCATTAGATTAGATGGAGCGAAACAGATCTGGGTCGTCGAAAATGTATGATCAGACGCGCGCAGAAGAGAGAAGAAACGGACGGTAGAGACACTTCGAGATAGAAGTGGCGAACAACGAATAATTGTTGGATCTTGCAGAGTTACAAGGCGGTTAGGGTTGGCGCAGTCTGGAAGAGGTCTGAGTTTGGGATCTCGCATCTTGGGGTTTCGTAAGAAGAGAGCGCAAGGGTTGAGTGCTTCAACCCACGAAGTCACGAAGTGTGAAACGTGAGGAGGAAAATCTGAACCGTTGAATCCAGGAACGGGAGGATTGTTGGATCAGAACTTTGTGGAGATATCGTATATCGGGAGTTTGGGGGTTCATAGGTTGGAATGGGCCACTTTCAACCGTAGAAGTCACGAAGTGCAGAGAGCAGAGGCTCATGAGATCACGTGGCACATCCATTAGGTGGGGCCCGTGTGGCTGACGGGTGGACATGCATTGCCTGGGAAGGAGTCAACATTCTGTTGACTTCTTGCATCTCAGAGGTTCATGAGATAGGAGCACAAAGGCTCGACGCCCCAACTCGCGAGGTTGCGAGTTGCGAGAAGTGCAAAAAGGAAGTCAAGCCATCGCTGACTTTCGTGTCTTGGAGGTTCGCGATATAGGAGCATGAAGACTCGGTGCCAAAACTCACGAGGTTGCGAGTTGAAAGAAGTGCGAAAAGGAAGTCAAGCCATCGCTGACTTTCGCGTCTCGGAGGTTCGTGAGATAGGAGCATGAAGGCTTGACGCCCCAACTCGCGAGGTTGCGAGTTGCGAAAAATGTCAAAGGAAACTCAGATATCGCCTTTCGGGGTTTATTAGAGTCGAAAAACTCGATGCTCTGGTAGCACCGAGTTGTGAAGAGCGAAAGGACGCCATACTGGTTAGGCCCGTGGCCATAACCGCTGATCAGATGAGTGATGTTAAGGGATGGAAAGGTCTGTATCAGGTCCCGTAGGGACTCAGGGAATTCTATTCTTCGGAGAAAAGAAGAAAAGGGGTGAAAATTTTTAATTTTCGTAGGGGGTATCTGACAAATTGGTATCAGAGCATGGTCACAGCACTCGGCCTGTTTGGGATCATGAATGAGTTACGCAGAAGCTCCAGGAGTAACCCTCTAGCTTACACCCTCTTAATTCAAAAAAAAAAAAAAAAGAGAAAGATGAAAGCTTGAAAATAAGAACCCGACTGTGTATGCATGTGAAAGAATTATGAATTGTTGTGCGGGTTATAAAAGTGTATCTAACTATTGACTAACAACCAGTGTTTGTATTTTTCACCCAAGCAGACGATCAGCCATGGGAAATTACAGACGCAGAGAATGGTGACTCACCAAGAGGTGGGAGAGGGCTCCCACAATAGAGATGAAAAGTCTGATGAGAGAAGGGAAATAAGGACCCCTCCAGATCTAGCTGATACTATGAGGAGTCTCATGGTCGAGTTGCAAAGATGCAAGGCCGACAATGAAAGGATGATGAAAGAACAAGAAAAGTAGACAGAAATTAACACAGTTTTACTACAAAGTTTATCCGATCTGCAAAGACAAATGCAGCACGAACCTGAAACTCAGAAACATGGTCATATTAGTGGCCACACTGAGAGGAGCACCTTGAAAAAGGTCCACCCCAGAGGTAAGGGACCAGTGTCGAGTGATTCCTCTGAGAAGGAAGCTGGCGATTCAGAAGACTCTTCCAATAGCAGAACCAGTTCCTATTCTCGAAGAAAATAGAAGAAGCAAAAGACTTACAAGGGTCATAAATTTGAGCAATTCAGAAAGGCCAAACCACCCTGCTTTGATGGTGAGATAAAGAAGGGAGAGGAATCAGAGGCCTAGCTACTTGGACTAAAGAAATATTTCAGAGTCCATGATTTTTCGGAAAATTTGAAGGCCCGAGTAGCAACTTTCAATCTGAATGGAAAGGCTTCCATTTGGTGGGAAGATCTTAAGAATGTAAAAGGGGTTCGCGAAGAGGATCTGTCCTAGAAACAGTTTGAGAAATACTTCAGGAAGAAGTATTTGTCGGAAAAATATTTCAACGAGAAGACAAAAGAGTTTTATGAACTCAAACTGGGGCAAATCACTATAGAGGAATATGTCAACAAATTCCTCGACTTGTTGAGATATGTGCCTTATATAAAAGCAGAAAAGGCAAAGGTGCAATGCTTCATCAGTGGGCTACCCAAGGACTACTGAAACAGAATTGAATTTGATGAGCCAAAGACCCTAGAAGGAACTATTCAAAAGGCAACCTATTGTCATGAACAGTTTGGACATCGAGAAAAACCTCACAAAGGATGGAGACAAAAGAATAGTTCGAGATTTCAGAAAAAAGGGATTAAATCCCTAGGATTTAAGAACTATAAGAAGAACCCAAGAATGATCTTCCCGGCTCGGAGTGTGCACCAGTAGAATTTTCCCTCCTTGAGTAGGAATAAAACTTCTGGACCCATATTAGTGAAGACTGATAACCCAAAGAGAGAACCTTTGAAATCTTGGTGTTGCGGGAAAGAACATCTAATGAGAGACTGTCCACACTGACAATATAATAGTTGGAGTATTTATAGCATCCAAGAAGCTACTACCATCAATGATGTGGCCAAGAGTGTACCACAAATTTATGTAGCCTTGGATAACAACCAAGCCAACCACCAAGATTCAGTAGTGGAAATAGAAGGTATGATATCCAACCATCTAGTGTATGTTTTAATTGACCCTAGTTCAAATTTGAGTTATATAGCCCCTAAAGCTGTTGATAAGTGTAAGCTACAGTCACAAAAACATACCAAGCCATGGTTGGTACAGTTAGCCATTGGCACCAGAAGAAGGGTAGCAGAGGTTATACCAGCCTGCCAATTAATGTTGGGTAAATTCCCCACCCAAAGAACCCTTAACTTATTACCCCTGGGATCGTATGATCTATTGATTGGTATGGACTGGCTAGCTGCCCATAAAGCCAGATTGGACTGTTACCATAAGACCTTAGAATGTGTAAGTAATGAAGGGAAGAGGATAACCCTTCAAGGGATCCGAAAACCTGTCTCGGTGAGACAAATATCAGCTCTGCAAATGAGAAAGTATTTCCGAAAAGGATGTCCCCTATACGCAATCCAAGTGTTGAACACAATCGAAGGTGACAAACCAAGCCCTGACGATCACCCTATCCTGAGAGAATATAGAGATGTGTTTCTGAAAGAGGTACCAGGTCTACCTCCAAGAAGTGACATTGACTTCTCGATAGAGCTTGCATCAGGAGCGATGCCGGTGTCTAGGACACCCTACCGGATGAGCACACCTGTCTTAGTTGAACTCAAATTGCAATTAAAAGAAATGATGGATAAAGGCTATATTCAGCCCAGCGTGTCTCCATGGGGAGCACTAGTCCTGTTTGTGAAAAAGAAGGATGACACCCTTAGACTGTGTATATATTATAGACAACACAATAAGGTAACCATAAAGAACAAGTACCCCTTGCCCATGATCGATGACCTGTTCGATCAATTGGGGGGTGCGTCTATTTTCTCAAAGATTGACTTGAGGTCAGGATACCATCAAGTCTGAATCAAGGGTGAAGACATCCATAAAACTGCCTTCTGGACGAGGTATGGTCACTATGAGTTCGTGGTAGTGCCATTTGGGTTGACCAATGCCCCTACCACTTTTATGTCCTTGATGAACAATGTAAACAGTAAATTTCTAGATAAATTTGTTCTAGTTTTTATTGATGATATATTAATTTACTCTAAGAATAGAGAAGAGGATGAAGAACATCTTAGGCTTGTGCTACAAGTACTTAGAGAGCATCATCTCTATGCTAAATTCAACAAATGTGACTTCTTCCAGAAGAAAATACATTACTTGGGTCATGTTCTGTCTGAAGAAGGGGTAGCAGTGGACCCTGACAAAATCAGGTCTATCATGGAATGGCCTACCCCAAAGGATGTTTCGGACATCGGATCCTTTATGGGATTAGCAGGATACTATAGGAGATTTATAAAAGGATTCTCCAAGATTGGTTGTCCAATCACTTCCCTCCAGAAGAAGGGGACAAAATTCTTGTGAACACAGAAATGTGAAGAAAGATTTCAAACCCTGAAACATCTACTGACCCATGCACCCATGCTGAAAATCACCGACCCAGAAGCTAAATTTCTCATGTGCATAGATGCATGTAAGGAAGGGCTTGGAGGAGTCCTTATGTAGAAAGGAAGTGTGATCTGCTATGAATCCCAAAAATTGAACGAGCATGAAGTCAACTATGTGACCCATGATCTAGAACTGGCTACCATAGTGCATGCCTTGAAAATGTGGAGGCACTACCTCCTGGGAAGAAAATTTGTACTTATGACAGATCACTGTGGATTGCAATACCTGTTTGATCAACCAAATCTCAACACCAGACAGGCTAGATGGATGGCCCTCCTTAGTGAATTTGATTTCAAAATCAAACACATTAAAGGAAAAGAAAATAGGGTTGTCGATGCCCTTAGCAAAATCATAAAAACAATTCACCTGGCAGTGGTGAGAACCTGCGAGACAGATGTCAAGGAAAGAATTAGAAATGCACAAGAAACAGATTCCTTCATTCAGACAGTGACCTTACACTTGTAGGAAGAACCCACCGGAGTCAAATATGAAGGCTACCAGATGACCAAAGGAGGTCTGCTCACTTACAGAAATATATTTTATATTCCAGATTGTGATGACTTGAAGAGGCTCATACTGGATGAACTACATAAAATACCCTATTCTGGTCATCCAGGATACCAGAAGATGATCACTACCACCAGAAAACAATTCCATTGGCCTGGAATGAAGAAAGACATAGCCAAGTACTTGGCCAAATGCATAGAATGCCAGCAGGCTAAAGTAGAACACCAACATCCAGTAGGGTTATTGAAACCTTTACCAATCCCAGAATGGAAATGGGAAACCATATCCATGGATTTCATCATTGGATTACCAACTTCGACCAAACAGAACGATGCCATTATGGTAGTGGTGGATAAATTGAGCAAGTCTGCTCATTTCATCCCTGTCAAATCAACTTGCAAGGCAATAGATATCACCCAGGTATTCATGAAAGAGATATTCAGACTGCATGGTATGCCGAAAGAGACCATGTCTGACAGAGACACGAAATTTACTTCTAACTTTTGGAAATCACTGATGGCTGGTTTAGAGACCAAATTGTTGTTTATCACTTCCTATCACCCTCAAATTGATGGACAAATATAAAGAGTGAACCAAATACTTGAAGACATGCTAAGGATGCATGTAATTCATCAACCCAATAAGTGGGAAGACTACCTGCCACTGGTAGAATTCGCCTACAACAATGGCTACCAAGCATCCCTAAAGATGAGTCCCTTCAAGGCCCTCTATGGTAGGCCATGTAATACTCCAGTCAGCTGGAGTAATCCCATAAATAGGATATCTTTTGGACCCGACATGTTAAAAGAAATGGAACAGCAGGTGACTCAGATAAAACAAAACCTGAAGGTTGCACAGAACCGACAGAAAAGTTATGCCGACCAAAAGAGAACTCCAAGAGAGTTCCAAGCGGGAGAGCATGTATATCTCAGAGTTAGGCTCGAGAAAAGTTCTTTGAAAATGGGAGCTTGTTCCAAATTGGCACCTCATTATTGTGGACCCTTTGAGGTTCTAGACAGAGTGGGACCTGTAGCCTATAGGCTAGCACTTCCTCCCATAGTAAAATCACATAATGTTTTCCATGTTTCATTATTGAAGAAATATGTACATGATGCTAATCATATAATTGATTGGTCTATGATTCAGGTGGAACCGGAGGGAGAATTTCTACCATAACCCCAATGCATACTGGACAGAAAGGAAACCCCACTCCAAAACCGAACCATTGCACAGGTCAAGGTGTAGTGGAGACATTTTGGCCCAGATGAGGCTACATGGGAAATGGAGGATGCCATGAAACAGGCATATCTGATTTTGTTTACATATGTAAATGCATGTCATGTCGATAGATAGAACATTGAGGATGATGTTCCTTTAAGGGGGAGGGAACTATAACACCGTATTTACCCCAGTTTGTAAAAATAACTATACCGGCCAAGAACTGTGGCGAATTCAGAAATGTGAATGTATGATGTGAATGGAACTTATGAAAAAGGTCGATGAATGTAAATAATATTATGAATATATATTGCAGGACTGTTGAGAGGGGATATTCTGAAAAAGAGACCACGATGGCTGAATAAAGGTGGTGGAAGGCACCTAGAATGGTGGCGTTAACTTCCACCGAAAACCAATACCGTATTTGGTCTTCACTGGCCCAGAGAACCAAGAGAGGCTCGTTGGCCTGAAATTAATTACTCGCAGGTTGTTAGGTGGATGGCTCCTCATGCCTAATGAGGGGATGGGAGTAAACCTCCCATCCGTGGACCGTCCTGACACCTGACCACCATGAGGGGGATCATACCACACGCAACCTCGCCGGAAAGGAAAAGGTAGGAGGTGTGGGCGATCAGGGGCATAGACGTGAGGGAGGGAGAGAAATAACTCTAGCGATATGCAGAGTAAGTGATAGTGGAGAGGAAGGAGAGTAAACTTCGCTCTCAGTCACTAGCAAACAGAGACACAGTCTTGCAGCATCGTGGTCTCAGTTCGGGGGTGGCTAGTGGTAAATCCATTGGGAGTCGCTGAGCCTACGGTTGGGTGGAAACAAGCACCCCTCTCAGCAGTTGCATAACCCCTGGTGTTATTTCTGATAAGTGTTTTTACATCTTGTATCGTGAAATGTATATTCTAACTTTTATGCTCATAAGCTATGAAATTGTGAATGATTTCAGTGTAAGAATGTATGTATGGTGTTTTGATCAGTATTGGTAGTTGCATGTTTATAATGGAAAGACTACGTATGGCTTATGTTTTCATAAATCGCTACTTATATGCATATTGATCTAATTCAGACTTCATGTCTAGTTCTTGGGAGAGATATAACCTCATCTGCCTTAGATAGTACCCTGGGTAAACCTCCCCATAGAGATATCCTCCTTCAAAAGCCCATCAAGAACCTGGAAAGAGGATGTGAAGGCGCAAGGCCTTAGTAACCCTGATAAGTATCGAATCAACGAATGAGATTCCGTTGGGAGATCTTTGGTCACTCACGGTTGTCAAATCGAAAGAAGAAGTTGGGGCGTTAAATGCCTTCACCCTGGTAGGTGTTGATCGATGGATGAGATCTCGTCGGAGGATCTGTATTCCCTCACGGCCATTAGATTGATAGAAGAAATGAGGGCGTTAAAATGCCTTAACCCCTTTTTCCTTTGTCTGTGTGGATAGTAAAGAAATCGAGATTGTAGATCCCCAAGGTCCATGAGAGTATCTGGACCGTTTATTTTTCCACGTCCAGGAGGCCGTGCAAGAGTGTATAGGATTAGGAACCAATCTGAGCTGTCAGATATCGGCTAGAAAACTGGATAGCCATTGGATCTGTCAGGAGATACCCGAGGGTTAAACCCCCAGTAAATAGGGGCGAAATCCCCAAAGTAGATTTGGGTCGTCCGATTAAAGGAGGCTATGTGTCGTGAGATTTCCCACTTCGGGAAATTGGGAATTGAGAACTCGGGAGTTCTGGTGATGCGAGATCAGGACGTTCCATGGTGGAAACTCTGAAGAATCTTTGGACCATCCGATTACAAGACGCTACATGTCGAGAGATTATCCATTTCGGTAAATCAGGGATCGGGGATTCGGGAGTCCCGTTGACAAGAGGTCGGGCCCTTGCCTTGATAAATCCTAATGGAAATAAGACTGTGGTCTTATGAGAAGTGGTCACACTGGCCAAGGCATATCTCAGGAGAGGTAGTGTAGTTATACACAGGCTCCCTGTAAAGAAAATAGAGACCGAGACCCACTCAAGTCCTAGACTTGATGAAGGAGAGCAATAGATGTGTTGAAGACTCTTTTAAGAGTCAAACCCAGGAGAAAGAGTGCAAAGCTCCCAAGTCCCTCATAGTTGACGAAGCTCAGGGCAGATAGCACCTGGTCAAATTCACAGACCCTGTAGGAATTCACAGAGGTCGAGGAAATCTTTCTCGGCTTCAAAGTAGAGAAGCCCAGGAGCAATAGTGTCGTTTTGTGCACAGAGCCATAGTTGTGAAGGTCGCAGAGGAGAAGCAAAGGCCGAGACCTTTGATATGTAAGAAATCTTCCAAAGAGAAGAAAGAGAAGTGCATGCTCAAGGAAGAGCTACAACTGCCGTTAGATTAGCTGGAGCAAAATAGATCTGGGTCGTCGAAAATGTATGACTGTACGCACGCAGAAAAGAGAAGAAATGGACAACAGAGACACTTCGAGATAGAAGTGGCGAATAGCCGATAATCATTGGATCTTGCAGAGTTGCAAGGTGGTTAGGGTTGGCGCAGTTCGGAAGAGGTCCGAGTTCGGGATCTCGCATCTCGGGGTTTCATAATAAGAGAGAGAAAGGGTTGAGTGCTTCAACCCATGAAGTCGCGAAGTGTGAAACGCGAGGAGGAAAATCTGAACCGTTGAATCCAAGAATGGGAGGACCGTTGGATCAAAACTCCATGGAGATATCGTATATCAGGAGTTCAGGGGTTCGGAGGTTGGAAGAGGCCACTTTCGACCATAGAAGTCACAAAGTGCCGAGAGTCGAGGCTCATGAGATCATGTGGCACATCCATCAGGTGGGGTCTGTGTGGCCGAAGGGTGGACATGCGTCACCTGGGAAGGAGTCAACATTATGTTGACTTCTCGTGTCTTGGAGGTTCACAAGATAGGAGCACGAAGGCTCTATGCCCCAACTCATGAGGTTGCGAGTTGCGAGAAGTGCGAAAAGGAAGTCAAGCCATCACTGACTTTCATGTCTTGGAGGTTTGCGAGATAGGAGCACGAAGGCTCGATGCCCCAACTCGCGAGGTTGCGAGTTGCGAGAAGTGTGAAAAGGAAGTCAATCCATTACTGACTTTCGCATCTCGGAGGTTCGCGATATAGGAGCACGAAGGCTCGACACCCCAACTCGCGAGGTTGCGAGTTGTGAAAAATGTCAAAGGAAAGTTAGATATCGCCTTTCGGGGTTTATCAGAGTTGAAAAACTCGACGCTCTGGTAGCATCGAGTCGTGAAGAGCGAAAGGATGCCATACTAGTTAGGCCTGTGGCCATAACTGTCAAACAGATGAGTTCGGTTAAGGGATGGTAGGGTTTTTATCAAGTCCCGTAGGGACTCGGGGAATTCTATTCTTCGAAGAAAAGAAGAAAAGGGGCAATTTTTTTTAATTTCCATAGGGGGTATGTGACATATGTGTATGTGTTATTGATACACATCAACTCTATTGTGTTATTGATCAGCACCAGGGCTTGTTTTTTATGTAAATGCACCGATGCTTTCGATTTGTAATTCACTGGGGCATTTTTCCCTGTAACACACTGATGCATATTATTTTATACAGCATCAGTGACTTATTATTAATAATGCACTAGTGTGTTATATGAAAAAATCCTCGGTGCTTAATTATTTTTAACTCTCTTGATGTGTTTTATTGTTAAAGCCCCGATGCTTACAAGACAAACGTCCAGGTGCTTAAATATTTTACTTCCCTGATGCTTGACATTAAGTGAACTGCACCAGTGTTGTAGGTGTATGTACGCAATGGTGCTTGTGACTTATACAAATGCACCG
Source organism: Picea engelmannii (assembly GCA_009831015.1). Taxonomy (NCBI): domain Eukaryota; kingdom Viridiplantae; phylum Streptophyta; class Pinopsida; order Pinales; family Pinaceae; genus Picea; species Picea engelmannii. The sequence continues at coordinate 406,198 of ML787198.1, forward strand.
ATTTGTAAACATACGCTAACACCTCCGTCTGCCCATATTTGTTTAGTTATAATCAACTTTCATTATAGTATCCACAAAAACATCTGCTATCGATAACATTTGTTGTAGTGGAGGTTTTGTTGCCAATTGTTTCCAATTTTGTAACACTAGAAACCTCCTCTAAAATTCATTTTCCTTGTAGTGGGAATTTTATACAAGTTCTCTCTCCAAAACAGTTCAAAAATCAACAAGGTTTGGGAAAATTACCATAACTTTCACTTGGAACATCAAATTTTGGTCAAACCCATGGAATTGCAGAGAAGCCATATCAGATTACTATAGGCCTAAATTTCAGACTCAAAAGGTCTGAAATGTTATAAATACATAAGAAGGAAGGTCATCTAGGAGAATAGACTCCAAATTAAGGGTTTGAAAGGTACACAACTTACAATTGGCATAGCTTTTTATTGGAAGATCTATTTTTGGTGATTCAAAATTTGTGATAAAGAGGAAAAAGAGGAGAATTATTATTTTATCACATGGCCCCAAAGGATCCTCCAAATTTTACTTCACCAAATAATCTCCTGAGAGCTCAACCACGACTTAAGATGAAATCCAAGAGATTTATCACCAGATGGACAAGAAGATCACTGAAAATAGGGAACACATGGAAAATACGATCATTGAAAATAAGGAAGAGATGAAAAGAAATATGGATGAAATGAAAAATAAAATGGATAAGAAGATTGATGAAAATAAGAATAACATGAAAAAGAATATGGATGAAAATAAAGAAGAAACACAAACTTCCAATAAGGAATTGCAAAATTCCATTTCTTCTACGATCTTTCATGCTCTATATGAGAGACTCCCTAAAAGAGATGTCAAAATGAAAGGGACTCGTGAAAATAAAGGCAATATTCATGGTGAACAAACTTTCGATAACAAATAATTGTTAAGTGGATTTAACTCTAATAACAGAGTTAATTATGGNAGATTGAATTAAATAAGTTTGATGGAACATAAGTATTTACCTGGGTGAACCATATAGAGAAATATTTTGAACTACGTAATATTATGGATGATAAGAAAAGGATTCACATAACAACTTTGAACTTTTAGATTAAACAATATCAATGGTATCAATTGGTAATTAAAATGAAGCCCCCTTTTTATCATCATACTTGGGGTTTATTTACAAGAGACTTAGAAGAAAAATATGGAAAAGTTTGGGAACATAACTACTTCAACCAATTGAAACAAATCAATCATTTAGGTGATATTGAAGATTATAATTCAGAATTTTAGGTATTGGCCACAAGGGTGGATGACATACATGATGAACATTTTTTGGAAGTTTACATGCGTGGATTAAAATAAGACATTAAACATGAGACTTTATTAAGAGATCCTGCAAATATTATGGAAGATATGCAATTTGCTTGTCATATTCAAACCAAGAATAAGGCTATACATAAGTCTACCATTGGAGTATATGCCGATTTTAACCTTGTACAATTATTTACTGCAAACATATTCTTAATAAACATAAAAGATACAATGACACACACACACACACATTACACATAGATTTTATTCTGGAAACCCAAACTAGGAAAACCAACAACCTGTTTAGAGCTGCATCTCTAATCTTATATTCTTTATATCTTCATTGTTTACAATACAATACATATATAAGATCCCATGACATCCAAAACCCCTAACCCATTGACCTAGATTACTCAACAACCTTAATTACTAGAACCATAATTAGAAAACCATCGATGAAAACCATGGGCCGAAAAACCACTAAAAAAGGACGCAAAAAACAATAAAATCCCAATTTGACAAGAAACTGGGAGATGCTCAAGGATCAAGAATTTGATGTTCAAATAGTTTCATTTCACATAGGTGGGTGATTTTAGTATCTTTCTCGAAGTGTACATGCACATTTTCTCTAAAATATTGTCCAGTCAAAAGTATATTTCTCGAAGTGAACATACACAAAGCATGATCCCTACCAACTCCTTTACTCCTATTCATTATAGTTATCCCCTTATACAAAAGGGGGATTAATTTCATGACTTGCAGACCCCCATCTACAAATGGGGCTCCCACCCAAAACACTTAGGAGGGAGGCACTATGTACAAAAAGAAGAGTTGTTTTCCCTGCACAATTTATGCGGAGGACCACCCTACTCACCAGTGTCCTCGAAAGGATGAGGTCCATATATTTTTGGCACAAAAAAGGGCTCCCCAAGAACCTGTTGTCTTAACCTATTCCTTCCCCCATCAACCTCAAAACATGGTTGCCACAAATCCTACCCCTCTATAAGAGGGCATGGTAGGTACCCCTCACCAAGAGGGGTCTTCCTCGAATGTTGTCATTTTCATGTGTGACCCAATGGTTAATTTATAGACTTTGGCCAAAAACTATGATGTTTTTAAGCCTTCCCATGCTGCACCAGAAGAAACATCTTCTCTGTAGCATCATGGACCTCTTTATATTGAGAATCCATATTTTGACACACCGCTTTCCCCCCTAAAGAGAGTTCTTCAACGAACGACACATAATACCAACACACATGCCACCCATAACTATAGTATTGTGTAATACTTGGCCTAGGCACCTTGTGCCATGTCTGCACTTGATGTTATCCAAAGATGCCCCACACAACAAAAAACAATTTTGTCAGCCATAGGCAGGGTTGATCCATCGGAGTCGAGTTTGATGACCTTCGATTCTTCTCAGGTTACTCATAGGCTCTCCCATAAGGTTTATTTCTAGATTAAAGTGTGATCGTTGAGGGAAAAAATCTACTTGCATCATGACTATTTGTTGTTGGAAAGCCCTTGGCTCTCCTAAGATCAATACTCCTACAGCACTATTAAAAGCATTCAACAGACACATGTTCCAACCCCATGGAATACTCACCACCTTACTCATCATGTTAGGTGGTTAGACTATCTCTGTTGATGTGGAGGTAGTCAATGCAACTCTTCAGTACAATTTGTTACTGGGGAATTCTTGGTTCTACGAGATGACTGCATTTTTCTCGTCAGTATTTAGGGTTATACGCTTCCCTCACCAAGGGAATTTTTTTACAATCGATCAAATTGTGTTTTTCACCCCATGCCTTGGATCCAATGTGGGGTATAATGCACCCTTTGTCGGTGATACCACATAGTCCCATATTCACGTTGGTGCAGGGATGTTTAAATATCCTTCACTGATGGGAATATTTCCCCTTCCCCCACCATCTCCTAATACACATATCTCTCCTATCAACATGATTTCCTCATCTATCAGTGGATCCCTCGAGTCAGTTGATCCTTGGGTGGTACCTCATCCCAAGGATGTTGACTCATATGGAGCTTCCCTGCCTTCCACCATGGTCGATATTGTCAATCCGACAATTCCATCAACATTCGTATATAATATTCCATAACTCCATCCTCATATGGAGTGTGATCAGCCTACTCCATTTGAATGGGTTGTTGACTCTTTGTATTCACATGATTTTTTAGATACTGAGTTTTCTTCAGATGAGGCCATCCTAGAAGTCATGGCTTCCATAGAAAATCCAAAGGATGAGGTGATGCATCAATCATCTTTTCCTGATTCATAACAAATGAGAGTTAGCATGATGAGTCTTGATCCAAGACTGGGGGAATTTTCTAGGGAATCCAGTAGCCCTCCTAGTCTTGACCCTTTTTTTCCTTGGTTATATTTTTCAGAACTTTCCACCAAATTCTCTTCTTCCCCTTCCTTCAAAGATTCACATTTTGTACTTGTTTCATGTCTCTATGGACCCCATCAAGTAGTTTCCATAGTTCATGAAACCACTAATGATGAGTATCTTTGAAAGTAGAGATTCATTTCTATGTGGCATGGCCTTGACATGGTGTGCCATATGATGCCAACATTGCCTCACAAGTTCATTGATTATGAAAAATATCCTTTTCCTCAGCCTCACAATGGACTCTACTTTGCATAAACGATCTGAATGTATAGTGCCTTGCACATAGGTGTGTCGTGTGAGTGATTTTTGTAGAATTCCTGCAGAAACCCCGATAGATCTAAAATTTTAGTTAAATTGAACACAAACAATTTCCTGATATTCAAGAGATGAGAGAAATTTTTTGCTTCATAAATCAGAGAATTATATTAATAAAAAATGAATATACATGAGCAATCATCCTCAAAAAGAAGAGAGGAGGTGAATATATAGAATTTCCAACATAGAAATTCTAGTCAAAAAAAGATAGAAATAGCTAAAATAGGTGTCATAAGCTAAGGGAGACCACATAGTTCAACCTAGACCACTAAAGATACATGTCACACACTCATTAATGTCCACAATAGTTAATTTATGTGCATTATCTCACTTAAGCTCACTTAACTGACAAGAGAAGCAGTTCCAAGTCACTTAACTAACCCAAAATAGGAGTTACTAATAATAGTAACGGCAAAAATAATTAATTAAGGAATAAATCTCTCACTCAAAGAGGAGGTGCGCATTCCCCAATAATAGATGAGTTTTTCATGGGGTATTTGGAATAAATCAAGGATAAATCAAGAATAAATCAAGAAAAATCAAGAAAATCAAGAACCGGGAGTTGAGTCTTGATCTAAAATTAGCAGCTTTCCCTAAAATCTAGGGATGATGCACCCTTCTTATCTATGTGGAAAAATTAGGTGAAATAAATTGTAAATAAATGTATTAACCAATATCTAGGAGTCTAATATAGGTATAAACTAATGTAAGTTAGGATTATGCTCCAACACCCCCCCTTAAGCCTAACTGTAATGACAAAAAATTTGAGTCCCGACAACTTGGCCATTTTAGGTACTCATTACAAAAAATAATTCTTCATGAAAAGAGGAAAGAGGGAAAACCTCGTGGGAACCCCCCCCCCCCCAAAAAAAAAAAGAGGAAAAAAAATGTTGAGTGGCCAAAAGTGACCTACTCAGTTGTCTCCACCACTCTAAGCATAGCTCTCAGTTCTGAAAATTTCTTTTCAGTGAAGATGTCTGCAACCTCAAAGTGTGACTTTGGACCTGAAACAAGTGACATATAGAAATGTATGGGTAGAAAAGGTTCTGTGGCAGCCATGGCTTGAGGAACCCCAAACAACTGTGATCTAGTCCTTCTTGTATCCGCAGGATCACCGACTAGTTCACCCGCATCTTGGAGGGTTTTCTCTGCCCAAGTTGGCAACTGAGTTGGAGCAGCCATGACCTATTCCTCATACTTTGTATCATACCTGAAAGGCTTCTCTCATGGATTTTCTGAAGTTCTCGAATAATTTTCTGACTCCTCCTCATCAGTGACAACAAGCGATTCCTCGGCAGGGTCTTCTGAAAAATCATGCAGTGATTCTTCTTCAAACTTCACACTTTGAGCTAGAATGAAATTTTCAGTGTGAGAGTCCAGAAATCTATATCCTTTGAAACCTTCATTATATCCAACAAATATGCATTCAACACTTTAAGGCTCCAAAGTCTTCCTCTTATCTATCGGAATGTGAGCCCATGCTTGTGAACCAAAAATACGAAAGTGCAACACTTTCGGTTTCTTACCGGTCCAACATTCAAAAGGAGTGGTGCCTTTGAGTGATTTGTAAGGAAATAAGTTCTGAATGTATGCTTCACAATTAATAGATTTATCCCATAGCTTGGGAGCTAATGATTTCTAATGTAGCATACAATTTTCCATCTCTTTTAAGGACCGTTTTTTCCTCTCTGCAACACTGTTCTGCTGTGGTGTATATGGCACTGTGTGTTGTAGTTGTATATTGATTGAAGGTTGTGGTAATGGGCCTGTAATGTCATTTTGAATCATCCCAAGAGGTGAAGAATCTCTATATGCCTTGCATTTTTCAAACTTTTTCTCTGGATGCTTGCCAAGAATGCATCCTTGACATACACCGCTTGTGAATTTAATAGCTGGCAATCCTTCTACCATGTTTTCCTTGCTGAGTTGATGCAAGTACTTATAGTTTAGATGGCCAAATATTTCATGCCATAACCTGCTGATATCATTAGATTGTGAAACAAATACAGTGCTAATAGATTTAGGAACAAAGTGGGAGAATAAATACAAACGAGAATCGTGATCTGCAATTCCATATGCAAGCTGTGAGCCTGTGGAAATGTAGGTAATCACTGCGGAGTCCGGAGTGGACTCCACCTTCCTTCCAGAGATGGAATGAGTGATATGGTATATCGAGAGAATATTTGTGGACAGTAAGGGAACATGAAGCACATTTTTGAAACAACCCCCTTCAAGATCAACAATTCCTTCTCCGGACACCTTTGCGGGTGTGGCATCTCCCAAGTAAATTGGGGATCTGGTACTTTCTTCGATGGAGGAAAATTCATATTTTGATGCAGCCATATGGTTTGATGCACCTGAATCAAGGATCAAAGCTGATGGAGTGGATGTGATAGCCATTAAATCATGACCATCTTGTGCTCTCCCTCCTGTTTTGTTATCTTCTTTCTTCTTTGCATTTTCGGGCACTATGAGATTGTGTTGCTGTAATTACTTAGCCATCTCATCGATAGTCTTCCTCATGCAATTTTCTTCACGATGAAAACCTTTGGAACAGTATCTGCAAAGTGTTCTCTCCTTCTTCTTCTTACCCTTAGGCTCAGAAGAGTTATCTGAAGATTGTGCGGATCTCTCCTTCTTCGATTCAGGAAATTTACCTGTTCCTTTTTTCTTGTCTTTTCCACTGCTCTTTGGAGCATTAGTAGCCGCAAGTGCTTGGTTCTTGGAATTCTTGATGGCACCCATTTGGACTAACTTAGCTTGCTCTTGATTCAATGTTGCAATGAAATCATTCAATGCGGGCATTTTCCATTTTTCTCGAGTCAATTTAGATGCTTGAAAAGATGACACAAATATGGAATATTCAGGGCCTAATTTCAAGAGAATTGAAAGGATGAGTTGTTCTTCCTCTTTCGTGACTCCACATGCATTAAGTTCAACAAGGATGGATTTGAACTTGGTGAAGAATTCTTGCAAGTTGCTGAAATGAATTGGACTTAGGGATATGAGTTCATTCTCCATTTGATGCACTCTCATTGCATCCTGCTTGCCGAATAGTCCTTCCAATGTGGTCCAGACCACCTCGGGAGTAGTGGCTCTACTGACATGAAAGAGGAGATATATGGAAATTGATAGGCATATCAGCCTAATTTCTTCATATAATTTATTGAAATACTTTATCTTCTTCGCTGCAGCAGTTGGTTCTTTCTATGTTCCCATTATTACCTGGTAAAGCCCTTTGCTTCGGAGGAGTAGAGAGATCTCTGTCTTCCATTCGAAGTAATTGAAAGGATTTAGAATGAGTTTTGTGGGCTGAGAGAGATGATCCATTTCTTATTTTTTCACCTCCTGATGATCTATACCTGCAAATAAAACCGTGTACAATCCACTAGATTCAATCTAGCTCTAATACCATGTAGAATTCCTGCAGAAACCCCGATAGATCTAGAATTCTAGTTAAATTGAACACAAACAATTTGCTGATATTCAAGAGATGAGAGAAAGTTTTTTCTCCATAAATCATAGAATTATATTAATAAAAAATGAATATACATGAGAAACCATCCTCAAAAAGAAGAGAGGAGGTGAATATATAGAATTTCCAACATAGAAATTCTAGTCAAAAAAAGCTAGAAATAGCTAAAATAGGTGTCATAAGCTAAGGGAGACCACATAGTTCGACCTAGACCACTAAAGATACATGTCACACACTCATTAATTTCCACAAGATTTAAGTGATGCGCATTATCTCACTTCAGCTCACTTAACTGACAAGAGAAGCAGTTCCAACTCACTTAACTAACCCAAAATAGTAGTTACTAATAATAGTAACGGAAAAAATCATTAATTAAGGAATAAATCTCTCACTCAAAGAGGAGGTTCACATTCCCCAATAATATATGAGTGTTTCATGGGGGATTTGGAATAAATCAAGGATAAATCAAGAATAAATCAAGAAAATCAAGAACCAGGAGTTGAGTCTTGATCTAAAATTAGCAGTTTTCCCTAAAATCTAGGGATGAGGCGCCCTTCTTCTCTATGTGGCCAAATTAGGTGAAATAAAGTGTAAATGAATGTATTAACCAAGATCTAGGATTCTAATCTAGGTATAAACTAATGTAAGTTAATATTATTCTCCAACAATTTTATTGTATCCTAAAAATCCAAAAATATTTTCTTTTTTTGAGATTTCACTATGCATTTTGACCCCTAGGATCTAGTTGTTAGGGACCTAACCCACACATAGGTAGAAAAATATATTCATATGTAATAAAGTTCAATATTAATAAGGCTTTTCAATAAAGTAGAATAAGTCGAATGGAAGAAGACCTAATAGAGTCTTCCTCTTCTAGAAGGATCTTCCTCTAGATGGTTCTTTTGATAGACATAATTAGTATAAATAGGAGTCGAGGGTATGAGAACTCTAGCTTGGATATTATTGTAATAGAGCTCTGCTTGACTGGAGGTTTCCCCCTCAAAGAGGCCCATGAACATTGCTCTCAGAATCAAAGTGCTCTTTCTGGTGTTATTTTGATATCATTTCAGTGTTATTGTGGTGTTGTTTTGGTTATATTGTTGTTTATCTGCCATTTCTAGCATTTTATTTATGTTCTTCTTACTTTTTATATTTGGAATATTATAAGTGGTATTAGAGCCCTTTCCTCAGCATAAATTGTGGGTTAAATTTGTTTTTCAGGGTAGAGACATATTCTGACGTCTTTAAGCCACAGAGATATGTCGTTATGTGCATAAAACCATGATTGAGGGATTCATACATGAAGGAAATATAAGTGGTACTTAAGTGCACATTTGTTGGCCACCCTTGTAACCCATGTTGGTACCCCTTCGAGTTGTAGCGCATTAGACAAAACCTGTGTATGGATCGGCCTAGATTATCTGAATCCATCTTTAGATAAACTGATCAGCTGCCTGACTGCTATAGTGCCACTGAGAGCAACACTCAGGAAGATACTCTCTAGTACCTGGGTAGTCAGGTAGTACGGCTAAGGGAACAATCTAGCCTCCTTAGTTGGTGCCCTTAGATATTGGTCTGAGTACTATTGTTGGACCCCACACGCATATCATAGAGCTATAACACAGGGAAAACCCTTTTCTGTAGAACCCTTCAATACCTAACCCTTGGGGACGGAAACAAAAAAAAATTAAAACAGATAAGATTTATTGTCGTGTAACTATGTTTGGGTTGCCAAATCACTACACATTTCTTCTTGGTTAAGAATTTGGGCATTTCATCACTACAGTATTCTTTATACTAGAGTATAACTTCGCAGATGTAAGAAAAAAAATAATAATAATCTGGAAATTTTTGCACCATTATTTGAGACCTATTCCATTGGATTTATCTCTTCGCCCTTATCACATTCATACATATCATTTTTCAGAAAAAAAAAATGATCCCACCCACCCCATTTCATTTCCCTCGTCATCATGGCCCATACCCGTAGCCAAGACTTGGAATCTCACTTCAATACCTTGCAATCTAATTTCAAAGAGACCCAACAAGAAGTGAAACAACTCAGTGCCAATGTTGTCACAATCAATAAAACCATACAATCCTCCATCGACGCCTCAATCGAGGAACTCAAGAAATACATGACTACACATATTGAATCTTTCATTTTGATGATCTGCACCAAGCTTCATATCCCTACAGATAACCCTTTATCTGACCCACCTCCACATACTGAAGCTGAAACTTCCTCTCATTCCCATAATTTTCAGCCCCATCACTTTCAACGTGACCTACGCCTTCTGTGGGTGGATGTGATCAAATTTGATGGCTTGGATCCCACTATTTGGGTAACCCAAATGGAACATTATTTCTCTTTATATGGCATTAAAAATCACTTGGCCAAACTCTGGTATGGTGTTCTCCATCTAGATCAAGAACGTTGGCAATGGTGGTAATGGAGGAAAAATTTCCGTCAAGGGTATATTGCTTGGACACACTCTGTGGAAGATCTTTACGAATGCTTTGACACTGACACCAACCATTTAGGCCATTTGACAAAGTTGAAATAATCTGGAACACTGGAATACTTTATAGTTGCTTTTGAGTGCCTGGCTTTTCGGACAAAGGGCATGCCTGATGCCTTTTTCCGAGAATGTTTTATCAGTGGCATCAAGGATTAGATTTGTGCCCATGTCCTCATGGCTCGGACTCAGAGTTGGGTGGAGGCTACTAAAATATATAAAGAATCACAACAGGTTGTATATTCTCAAAACCAAAAACCCTCCTTTATCCCTCGCACTAAACCAATAAATCACACTACTACCTCTGCTCCACTAAAGATCCAAAAATTGACCAGGGCTCAAATGGTTGAATGCCAACTCAAAGGCATTTGTTATAATTGTGATGACAAATATTTTTTGGGCCACAAGTGTAAGGAACAAAAACACTTTATGGACATCTCAGAGGATATTTTGCAAGAGGATGTTGAAACTCCCCTTATGTTTGAGTCACCTGAAACCACTAACATATCCCCTCTCTCAAACCCTCCCAAAGTAGAACCAGTCATTTCCCTAAATGCTCTCACTAGCTTCTCTACTCCCCAAACCCTCAATCTAATTGGTTACATCAAGCATAGGAAGGTCATCATTCTTGTTGATAGTGGAAGCACCCATAATTTTATTCATCGCCGCATTGCCCAAGAAACTCATTACTATATCCATGCAGTCAATAATTTCCAAAACATGATTGCCAATGGTAGCTCAATTAAATGTGGAGGTCATTGTGAAAATGTACGTCTCCAAATTGGTGACTACCACCTGAAATCTCATATGTTTGCTATCAATATGGGTGGTTGTGACATTGTGTTGGGTGCAGACTGGATACGGACTTTGGGTCCATTTCTCATGTATTTTAAGGAATTAACCATGCAACTCAATCAGGAGGGCCAACAATATAAGTTCCAAGGCATCACTGATGATTCACCTAAGATCATTAGTTCCCATCGCATGGAAAAGCTTCTCAAAAAAGGTCATTCTAGTGTTATTGCCCAACTCCATGCCATACAAGAAATAGAGACATCCTCGGTGCCGCAAAAACTCCAATCCATCCTCTCTAAACATCAAGTGGTCTTTTCCACTCCATAGGGTCTCCCTCCTTCCCATGGTGTTCATGATAATTCCATTCCCCTTGTACCAGGAAGCCTTCCTCCCAATATCCGTCTGTATCGTCACCCCTTTTCCCAAAAAAATGAAAATGAGAAAATGGTTAAGGAACTCCTTAATGCAGGCGTTATCCGCCCTAGTACGATCCCATACTCTTCTCCTGTGGTCATGGTCCTGAATAAAGAAGGTTCTTGGCGAATGTGTCCTAACTTTCGTGCCCTCAACAAGCTTACCATTAAAGACAAATTTCCCATTCCTGTCATTAATGACTTCTTGGATGAATTGAGTGGCACCCAGTTCTTTACTAAACTTGATCTTCGTTCTGGCTACCACCAGATACGTATGAAAGAGGTAGACATCCCTAAGACTTATTTTAGAACTCATAAGGTCCACTATGAGTTTTTGGTCATGCCCTTTGGCTTGTGTAATTCCCCCTCCACCTTCCAAAGCCTCATGAATCATGTCTTCCATCCTTTTCTCCGTCATTTTGTCTTAGTTTTCTTTGATGATATCCTCATCTATAGTAAAACCTAGACAGACCATCTTGCTCATGTGGATTGAGTTCTCCATCTACTCTCTCAGCACCAATGTTTCCTAAAACAGTCTAAATGTGATTTTGGCACCTCATAAGTCGAGTACTTGGGTCATCTGGTTGGCAAGGATGACATCAGGGTGGATCCTAAAAATATTGAAGCTATGGAAGACTGGCGTCACCCAAAGACTCTCAAAATCTTGCGTGGATTTATGGTCTTTATAGGTTATTATAACAAGTTTGTTAAGAATTATGGAAAGATTTCAACACCTCTCACTACACTCCTAAAAAAGAACTCTTTCGCTTGGACTCCAGCAGCTACTCAAGATTTTCAAACCTTGAATATGGCCATGTGCACCACTCTAGTCCTGGCCCTTCCTAATTTCACAAAGACCTTTGTCCTGGAATGTGATGCTTCAGAGAAAGGAATTGGTGTTCTCCTTATGCAAGAGGGTCGGCCTTTGGCCTTTTCCAGCAAGCAACTGTCTGAACGAAATCTGGACAAATCAATCTATGAAAAGTAAATGTTGTTTATTCTACATGTCGTTAATCTATGGTGCCCTTATCTATTGGGGCAACGCTTCAAAATTAAGACAGACCATCAAAGCCTCAAGTGTTTTTTGGAACAATGAATTTCTTCCCTAGAGAAACAAAAATGTGTGACTAGGCTCTTTGGATATGATTATGAGATCATTTACAAGAAAGGAAAAGATAATGTGGTTGCAGATGCACTTTCCCGAAAATATGAAGATGAAGGATCCCTTTTTTCTCTCTCCTTCATTGTACCAGATTGGCTCCAAGCCGTTCTCCAGGAATGGCTACATGATCTCAAAAGTTCGCATCTGATACAACAGTTGCAGTCCAATGTTCCATTTTCCCCAGGGTACTCTTGGCTCCATGATAAGATTCGATACAAAGTTTGTTTGTATTTAAATAAACAATCAAAACTTAAATCCATGGTACTTTCTGAGCTTCATGCTACACCCACAGCTGGGCACTCCGGGTTTACCAAAACCTATGACAGGGTCAAACGTTATTTTTTCTAGGATGGTATGAAACAAGACGTTCATAATTTTGTCGTTGAACGTGATGTGTGTCAATGCAACAAGGGCGAAACAGTCAAATCTCCTGGCACACCACAACCGCTTTCGATTCCACCTACTATTTGGAGGGATATCTCTATGGATTTTATTACAGGCTTACACAAATCGGGAAATAAATCATTCATCATGGTGGTTTTTGATCTCCTTTCCAAGTATGCTCATTTATGTGCTCTTCAACACCCATTTACAACATCCACTGTGGCTCAACTTTTCATGGATCAGGTCTTCATGTTTCATGGCATGCCACATTCTATTTTTTTTTATCGTGACCCAACTTTCCCCAGCAATTTTTGGCAAGAAATGTTCAAGCTACAAGGCACCCAATTGCATCTTAGAACAACTTAACATCCCCAAACTGATGGCCAAACTGAAGTTGTCAACAAGTGTTTGGAAACATATTTGAGGTATTTTTCCTCAGAAAAGAAAAATCAGTGGGCTTAATGGTTACCCCGATATGAATGGTAGTACAACACTTCATATCATACATCTACACACATGACTCCTTTTGAAGTCGTATATGGACAAAATCCACCTTTAGTTATCTCATACTTACCTAGTGTCTCGAAGGTCCAGGTGGTTGAACAAACACTTACAGTTCGAGAGGATATTCTCCATACCCTCAAAGAGAATTTGATCATGGCACAGAATCAAATGAAGCAATAAGCATATCAAGGTCGCTCTGAACATCAATTTGCAGAAGGGGATCAGGTGTTTCTTCAACTACAACCGTACAAGCAAAATTCCCTCAAGGCTGAGCATTGTCAAAAGCTGGCACCCAAATTTTATGGTCCTTATACCGTTCTCAAGCATGTGGGATAGGTGGCTTATCAGTTAGCTTTGCCCAGTCATTCTAAGCTACATCCTGTTTTTCATGTTTCATTCTTAAATAAGGTGATTGGCACTAAGTGCCAAATTCAAACCAACCTCCTGAGTTGGACGAAGAAGGATCCATTTGGATACAGCCACAAGCAGTTTTAGACTAGCGCGAGCATCGCATGCATCAGAGAATCATCAAGGAAGTGTTATTTCAGTGGAAATATACAACTTTAGTAGATGCCACTTGGGAACCAACTACCATTCTGCAACAATTTCCACATCTCAATCCTTTAGGACAAGGATGTTTTTGATGGGGAGGACATGTTAGGGACCTAACTCGCACATAGGTATAACAATATATTCATATGTAATAAAGGTCAATATTAATAAGGCCTTGCAATAAAGTAGAATAACTCGAATGTAGGAAGACCTAATAGAAGCTTCCGCTTCTAGAAGGATCTTCCTCTAGATGGTTCTTTTGATAGACATAATTAGTATAAATAGGAGTTGAGGGTATGAGAACCCTAGCTTGGATATTATTGTAATAGATCTCTTCTCAACTGGAGGTTTCCCCCTCGAAGAGGCCCATGAACATTGCTCTCAGAATCAAAGTTCTCTTTTTGGTGTTATTTTGATATCATTTTAGTGTTATTGTGGTGTTGTTTTGGTTATATTGTTGTTTATCTGCCATTTCTAGCATTTTATTTCTGTTCTGCTTACTTTTATATCTAGAATATTATACTAATTTACATGCGTTGGCAAGATTACATGTACTTTTTTTTATGAGGATGGCGACATCCAATACACTTGAGATATATAATCCTAAAATGGCATATATGAATAGGTTTTTCCCTGCAGTTCAGGGTTTTCATTATTAACCACCCATACTTCCAACACTATGCCTTAGGTTCAAACTCGACCGGTTGTGACATTAGCCATTTCTTTTTCATGACATAACTAGTGTGGTAGTGCCTACCCTTCATGGGAAACCTAGTTATCACATGGATTTCCGTTCGATTCCCATGCTGTTATTTCCTGTAGGCCCTAAATCCCTCATTTAGCCCCACCATGACTTGATTATTAAGCCTCATTTTTCTCTCTTCATCTATATTTTTTCCACATCCCATGGGGGTTCCCAAACATTTTTACTATTGCTTAACGGTTTCCTATGCATTTTTTTCTTGTGTCGTGCCTCCTGCCAATGCATTGCTGCTTTCCCACATCTTGCTTATTGTTATTGCAATAGCCTTGACCATCTACCTCTTGCATTATTTGGCCTCCTTTTTGTATCCACATATTCAGGGAGAGAATAATTGCTAAGAGTGGATCTCACTTACCTGTACCATTTACATTCGTTTTTCTTAGGTCGGTTCCATGCACTTCGACCATAGGAGCTTTTTGTTAAGCCACTCATTCTCTCCCATTGAGTATACTTTTATCTCTTTTTTAGACTCGTAAAAGGACATGAAAAATTAACATCCATAGCTTATTTGCGTCATTGATCCAGGTAGATATTGGTGGCCACCCACCTATTCCAACTGGCTCCTCATGTCTATTTTTGATTCAACACGTATTTTTGTATTTCTTTATAATTGTGAGTTCTACACTTCTGGGGTTGTTTGAAGCATCACACATTCTCCAGGTGGATACAGGTGGCCTCTCACCTAATCCAACTGGATTATTTTGTATGTTTTCATGTCAACACATCTTGTTGTACTTCCAGGGTTGTTTTGGGGCACTAAATGTTTTTTTTTACTTGTGAAAGTTAGACTATAGACAGAGTCAGAGTCTGACGACAGAATGTGTATTTCTCTGAAATAACTTTCCAACAGGCTATCACGCGCCTAAAATGAAGGTCGTATGCAAACGTTATGACCCTGGGAAGTTGAGGTACCAAATTACAACAACTTATCCATAGGGCCCACATGAATTTTGGTGTTTCACCTTCTAGGGTTAGGTTTTTGGATGTCTATGGTTTTTTCATTCTACTCAGACAAATGCACATATCAGCCACATCTCTTCTCAGAGATAGCTACCACAATTCGAGCAAGTTTCAGTTCTGCGATTTTACAGTTTCATCCTATTTCATTATTTAATAGAATGTATTGTTCAATGGATATTTGTGTTATTATTCCTATCTCTTTGTTTATTGTATTCAGTCTTTTAATCAGTTTGTCCCACTCCTAAATCCATATCAGTGGTATCAAAGTGGTTTTCTCTTCATTTATTTTTCTTCGTACATGTCCCCGGCAAGGTCTGGGTACAAGAAGTTGGGACCCGAACCAATCGGGCCATTACCAGATCGTATTCACTGAGCCCAAAAACAACCCATGGTATATGAAAATAAAGATGATGGAGTAGGAGATCCTAATAAAATGTTTCTTGAGGAAGCCCTCGCGCGAGAAAAGAATGAAATGATGGACAAATTCGCAAAGATCCTTTGACGGTTTCCCACGGGAGAAGCATCTTCATCAAGCGGCCATGAAACCCCCTTCAAGGTATAGGTAAATTTTGATATTCCATTATTTGAAGGACTTATAGATGCAGATGTTGTAGATAGATGGTTGAATCTGCTTGAAGGATATTTTTCAGTCAACAATTTTTTCGATAGGGAAAATATCACTTTTGCAGTCCTCAAGGTCGTTCCCCATCTTAAATACTGGTGGGATACTTACTCTCAACAAAGGGTCATGGAGGAATATGCAATTTGTTTAGTGGCCCCTACATGGGTTTCCTTCTAGGACAACATTAAATAAAATTACTACCATATTGGAAGCTACGAGGACAAATACACCAGAGGGACCACCCTATGTCAAGAAAGGGACCAAACAGTACCAGACCAATATTTTCTATACCCTACGCACCAAATTGGGTATCAAAGATTATGAGCATCATATGGTGCTCAAATACCACATTTGTTTTCATATATACCTTCAAACATAAATAGAGTTCCTGGACATCGCCTCATTGGGCACAACTTATAGATACACTGTCAAGATCGAGCAAAAATTTAAGCAGAAACAACGAGAGTTTGGATTTGCAAACCCCTCACAACTGAAGAAGGGAAAAGGAAACCCCAACCCACACGGCAAGGGACCAAGTCAAGATGTCTTCTCTCAGGACAATTTGTCCAAGCCGCAACATAAGAAGGGAAATGAGAAGATGAAGAAGGACACGGGAAAATGGTGCGAGTACCATAAAATTCCTTGGCACAACAACAACGAATGCCGCTCCAAGAAGTCCCTCATGGTCGAGCTGAAGGCTTCCGAGTCAGAGGATGATTCTAATTCCGAGTCAAATCCCAAAGGAGGGAAGCAGATTATCGATGCTGAACCTAGTGGCACAGTCGCTACCACCAAAGTCTGGCCAAGAGAACCAGAAGAACTAGAGGAAGGGGAATGCCTCTTTCACTCGTAGTTGTGGGTCAAGGGGGCTCTAATTTATTTCATTGTCGACGGTGATATTCAAAAGAACCTGATTTCAGTAGAGGTCGTCAAGTAGTTGAAACTGCCAACGACATCGCACTCGCAGCCATACACCATCAACTGGCTTTGTCAAGGAAGAGACCTTCGTGTCAGCCAACAACATCGTATGCCCTACGAAATCAAGCCTTTCAAAGATGAGGTACTATGTGATATTGTTCCCCTTGAATTTTGTGATGTTATTTTAGGACAACCATATTTGTGGAAGCATCATGTTGTGTATGAGTCTAGACCGTGCCTACTGTTATCCCAGAGGTGGCACCGCCTACTGCTATTTATTTAATCTCTGCTAAGTAATGCACTAAGATCATTTCACATATCGAGAATTTCATCTTCTTTGTTATTGGTGCTCACAGTAAGTAGAAGGTCACTGCCATATCTATGGCCTCTACACAACGCCTCTCTTTGTAGCATAAGCAAGTCGACGGGATCCTGAAAGAATACAAAGACATTTTCGCCTCACCTACAGGGGTACAGACACACTGCCAAGTCTAGCATCCAATTGATCTAATACCCGGTGCACCTCTACCTAATGGACCAGTCTATCGGTGCTCACTGATGGAGAATTAAAAAATCATGTGTAATATCCAAGAACTTCTTCAAAAGGGACACATCAGACCCATCTTATCCCCTTATAGAAGCCCGGTTGTACTGGTGCAAAAGAAGGATGGGACTTGGCGACTCTACATTGATTATAGAGCCTTAAACAAAATCACAGTCAGGAACCACTACCCCATTCCCAGGATTGATGAACTTCTTGTCTGACTCAAGGCGGAAAAGTTCTTTAGAAAGATTGACCTGAAGTCTTTCTACCACCAGGTTCCCATCAAACCAACTGATGTATGGAAGACAACCTTCAAGTCTAAAGAAGGTCACTATGAATGGCAAGTGATGCCCTTTGGCTTAAAAAATGCACCAACCACTTTCATGAGGTTGATTGGTGATGTATTGATACCCTTCACCAACTCCTTTGTGGTAGTATATTTGTATGACATCCTCATCTTCAGCAGAACGTGGGAGGAGCACATGTGACATATTCAGCAGGTTTTGAGCACTCTTTGACAACACAAGCTTTATGCCAAGTTGGAAAAATTCTCTTTTGGCATGAACAGGGTCCAATACCTGGGCTACATTGTTGATCAGCATGGGGTACATGTTGATCCAACTAAGATCCAATTCATCTGTGACTATCTAGCCCCAGCCACACTAACCAAGCTTCATAGATTCTTGGGACTCGCCAATTTCTACCCATGGTTCGTGTTGGTATTCTCCCATATCGCATGGGCCCTTAGCCAGGTGACCAAGGGCGGTGGTAGGGACAAGTTAGTGTGGGGGAAGGAGCAACAACAAGAATTCGTTGATCTAAAACATCGTTTGTGCTAAGCTCCAGTACTCTCCTTGCTCGATCTGCAACAACCATTCGAGATTAAGATTGATGTGTCTGACTATGTTGTGGGTGCAATTCTCACTCAACATGGGCATCCAGTGGCATACCATAGTGAGACACTCTCTGATACTATCCGAAAATACCCCACCTATGACAAGGAAATTTATTCCATTGTACAAGCCTGTCATCAATGGAAACATTACATTTTGGGGAAAGAGATGATCATACACACTGATCACAAGCCTCTGCAGTTCATACAGAAACATGGAAAATTCAAGAATGACCGCAATTAGAAGTGGTCCACCTACCTGCAACAGTTCCATATCAACATCAAGTATAAGACAAGTATCTCCGATCGTGTCACTGACTGCCTCAGTCGGCCTCCTGTGGTTGCACTCACCACTATGATCCATTCCTGTGGACATGAAACATCGGAGTGTCCCTAAATTTACCCACAATATTCAAACTTCACCACCACATATCAACTCTTGGGTACATGCGCCACTGTCACTGATTTTCACATTCACAACGAACTCTTATGTCACTTGGGCCATCATTGTGTTCCTACAAGCGAGTGTACAAAGATGATTTAGGAAGTCCACTATAGTCGGGTGGCAGGACATTTTGGCGTAGATAAAACTATGGTCATTCTTCAGAAACATTTTTATTGGCCAAAAATTCGACAAGACGTCAGCAAGTATATCAAATCTTGCACTTCCTATGCCATTTCCAAGCCAACCATCAAGAATCAAGGCTTATACACCCCTCTTCATATTCCCGAGAAGTTATGGGAATACATCTCCATGGATTACAGGTCTTGTTTTCCATCCACCAAGCATGGAAATGATTGCATGTTTTTGGTCGTTGATCGGTTTCCGAGGACGGCCATCCTCACAACCTATAAGAAGAATGTCACAGCAACAGATACTGCCTAGCTCTTCTTCGAACGAGTTTGGGTCCACTTTGGGATACCACATACCATCATCTCTAACCGAGACAACATGTTCCTCAACACATTTTGGTCAAGTCTCTGGTCTCTGTTGGACACCAAGCTCACAAAATCCACTTCTTTCCACCCCCAAACCGATGGCCAAACCGAGTTCAATTGGATGATTGTGCATATCCTATGCATGTACAATTCTAAGCATCACGTACATAGGACGAAAGTCTCCCATATGTCCAACATAGTTACAACAAGACTCTCCATAGTTCCATTGACCATAGCCCCTTTCAAATGGGTCTGGGATTCTAACCCTTGGGATCCATTGATGTTGCACTTCCTCTTGCCACTGCACAGACATACTCTTCCCATGATTATTCTACGATCGACAAAGCCACTATATTCATTGAGTAGATTCAATAGATATGCCAACAAGTCTAGAAGATTTTGCAAAAATCCAATGCTAAGTACAAGCAACACCATGATCAACACATGGTACCACACCATTTTTAGGTTGGTGACAATGTCTGGTTACATTTGCAGAAGGAGCATCTCACCGGGCCCCATCAAAAGATTTTATCACTTCGCTATGGGCCTTACACTATCACCAAGGCTATGGGTAGAAATGATTTTGAGCTCAACACTCCACCCTTCCCTGGTCTGCAGCCAGTATTCAATGTGGACATCCTTCGGCCATATTTTCAACCATTATTGGACACCTCTGAGATCGTCAAACAACTGACACCAATAGATCTCAACCCTAACTGCATGGAACAAGCATCCATCGATCAGATAGTGGATGCACATTTCAAGGGAACTCACCAGCAACAGATCCAGTTTTATCGGGTTGTCAAGGTAGGGAAACTCCTACACCAAGGAAAGTGGCTCACCCAGGGCCAAATCCAGCAGAAGTTTCCTCACCTGATGGGGGAAATCAACGCAATGGAGACCATTGCTTCCTAAGGGGGGAGTATTGATCTAGGTGGATATTGGTGGCCACCCACCTATTCCAACTAGCTCCTCGTGTCCATGTTTGATTCAACACATCTTTCTGTACTGCTTTATAATTGTGAGTTCTAAAATTTATGGGTTCTCTGAAGCCTCACACATTCTCCAAGTGGATATGGGTGGCCTCTTGCCTAATCCAACTGGATTATTTTGTATTTTCTCATGTCATCACATCTTGTTGTACTTCCAGGGTTGTTTTGAGGTCCTAAACATTGTTTTTTTTTACTCGCAACAACTAGAATTTAGTCGGAGTTAGAGTTTGATGGAGGAATGTGTATTTCTCTGAAAGACCTTTCCAATGGGCTATCATGCTCCTAAAACAGAGGTCGTATGAAAAATTTATGACCCTAGGAAGTTTAGGTACCAAATTACACCAACTTACCCATAGGGCCCAAATGAAATTTGGAGTTTCACCTTCTAGGGTTAGGTTTTTGGATATCTATGATTTTGGCATTCATGAGTAATATGAAAAGGGCCTCTGGAGCCTCATTGTAATCTATTAAGCTCAGACGGATACACATAGTGGCCACATATTTTCTTGGAGATAACTACCACCATTCGAGCAAGTTTCAGTTCTGCAGTTTTACAGTTTCAGCCTATTTCATTATTTAATAGAAGATATTGTTCACTGGATATTTGTTTTATTCTTCCTATCTCTGTGTTTATTATATGCAGTCTGTTAATCAGTTCATTTCACTCCTAAATCTGGATTAGTCATTATTTCGTTCTCGTGAGTCGTTAAACCATGAAGGAGACCGAGTACACTTTTACCTCTTTTTCGAAATCGTAAAAGGACACAAAAAAGGTGCATATCGAGCATAATTATATTCCTCTTTCATGTTAGTTAAACCATGAAGGAGGAAATAATCCAAAAAAAAAAAAGAGTGGGGTTTTTTCACCATTGGTTTATTCTCAAAACGGTAGTGCTAGTTGAGTCACCCTTGAACATGGAATCTATTTGTGTCCTCATCATACAGTTGGGTTTCAACATGCCTAGTGTTGTTCCTAAGTCTATACTAAGGCTTAACGTACAGTGTCAAGGCATCCGAAAGTATGTGAGAGATGGATAAAAGGGTAATGTCACCTTCGGTGAGGAAACTAGGGAAGGTTTCTACATTCGCGACATCTAGCTTCTAACTGTTCCTGATTATTTATATCTTGTTCAATGGCTGCCCATGAACGTTCAAGTTCTTCTCGGTTGTTTGCAGTTTTAAGGATTATGTCAAAAATATTTAAGGCGATATGCATTTGATTAGATAGTCCGGGTTCGATATTAGGTTGTGTCACTACAGGGACAGTCATGGAGGAACAGGGAGGTTAGGAAAAGACTTTGACGATGGGGTTTAAATGCTATCTTGATTTGGTCGAAATAAAGAGAACATTGCGTTTTGAAATAAACTAAAAATGCGATTTGAAGGCTCTTTCTCGTAACTGTATTATATTATAATAAAAAGCGTGAGATGGGAGAAATACATTCAGCTACATATAGTGCAAGATTCCTGTCAAAGAGAAAACTCACATATAACAGAGGAGGAAATTAGCAAGAAAATAACTGACATTAGCGAAGAATAAACATAGAATTTTGAAATTGCAAATTGGTCTTACACCCGCTGACAGCTGATGGAGAGGAAAGACAATAAACAAGTACAGAAAACCAGAGTTCTTTTGTTATAGTAGTGGTCGTACTAAGTTATAACAAAGCACATCAGTTATGAACAAATGGAATGAAATGGAACATGAAATACAGAGAAGCAAACTTGATAACATAGTCTGGACGGAATCGAGAATCTCCAAATTGATCGTATATTAACTTCTTCAAAATGCAAAATTCTATTTACAATCGATACCAAAAAGGTCCAGCCTTTTCTTCTTCTTTTCGTGGCATATTTATACAACTTGGCAGATTAGTTTAGAAACTCAACGGTTTCACAAATTCAGTTACAACTAAAAAGAGCGAAATTACTTTCTTTTCTCCACTCTAATTTCAAATGGCGCCAGGTGCTTGTCTTTGCATGGATTCGGTGCACATGATACATTTTTCCACAAAATGGGACACAATCTGCGAAGGTTCTGCTTGACAGCTGGCCTCGGTGAAATAGCACTCTCGGGCTAACTGTGGCAGCTTATCTCCCACTTGTGCATCAACGATGTCGAGGGCACTTAGTTGTGCACTAGGTTGAATTAAGTGTTTGTCAACTTGAGCCATGTCCACCCTGTCCATCTTGGTGATATCCACCGAATCTTTCTCATTCTTCTCTTTTAGGTCGAGGGAAATCTGATCTACATTCATTTTTCTTAACGTTTCTGAATCACCTCCGCTCTCCATACCTAGCAGCTCACCATCAATAGTATTGAAGGCTTCTTCTAATGAAATGGTTACTTTTTGAGCTTGTTCCTTGGTTAAGGTGATATTATGTTCACAATCTTTTTACAGAATGTTACCTCTAGTTTGTTCAACAATGGTGAGTCCGGGAGAACCTGCAGAAAATATGTTGTTAGTAGCTATCACCGCCTCTTGAAAGGTGACCCGAGCAACTTCAGCTTTCCTTTCTCTGACGGTCAGATTTTCGGAAATCTGATGCATCAACAAGAAATCTTCTCGAATCACTCCCACTTTGTCTAGCATATTTTGCTGTACAAAAGAGATCCTACTCCGAATATCAATCACTCGGGATTTAAACCCCTCTATGTCGATCACCTTGTTTTCAGCGACCTCTAACTGAGCCTGTAGGTCTGTGATCATATTTCTCTGCTGACCAGCCTGCACCCGACTGTCTCGAATCACTGAATGTGCTTTCTCCAACTTAGCTTTGAGCGTTTCTATTTCATTCTTATCAGCCAATCTAGCCTGTTCCATCTCTGTGTTGGCCTGGCCTTTGGCATTCTCTATGGCTGTAGCCAATCTGGCCTCGAGGGTCCTGATGAGGCGATTTTTTCTTTTTAATTGGTGATTCATCTGCCCAACCGAGAATTGATTTGTTGAAGCATAGGCACCCAGTGTTCCAGCGATTTCAGTAGAAAGCTGGTCACTTTTCTTGTTCTTGTCATCTGTCATGATTTTGTATTTTTTAGCAGTGGACTCTCCCTCTTGATAAAATTCTCGTTTCACTACAGCTTTTCTCTTTTTATCAAAAAATAACTCATTCGGAGGGAGTTCTTCTGCCCTTATAGGCCTCAGTTCTTCACCAAATATCCATCCCTTGTTAACATCTCCCTGTGCCGACTACAAGGGTGTGACCGAGGTGATGGGTTTTCCTATTTGCTTTGTTGATTCTTTTGGAGTATTGATAGGGTTCTGTTCTTTGGAGTATTTGGAGTTTCTTTTTCAATCTCTGATATCTGCTTTCTTGGTGGGTCTGGAGTTTTTCCTTCAACCTCCGAACTCTGTTTGCTTGGAGGATCTGGAATTTTTCCCTTAGCCTCCAAACTCTTTTTGCTTGGAGGGTCTGGAGTCTTCTCTTTTGTTTCGGGATTACTGGTTCTCTCCTCTTCCTGTTGTTGTCCAGGGATAGATATTACCTCTGTAGAATCTTCATCATTTTTAAGTATTTGTCTCGGCAATGGCCAAACCTCCCAACATAGTGGGAAGACATCTTCGCCTATGATCCTGGAATCCTAACACAACTGTTGTGTCTTCGGGTGCTAGCGATTGGATCTGGGCTAACACTTCTTCATAAGATCTCGCTCCTCGGAAAATGTCATCCAAGGGGGAATTCTCATGTTCGAATCTCTTAAGCCCAAAATGAGCCAGATGATTGCTCACAATTTTCTGAGGATCATGCTTTTTAATCTCAATGGAGACCAACTTTAGGTCCTCCAGGGTAGCAGCCTCAGCTTATGCATTCGATTATTGTTTTCCATGCAACCTCTCGACAAGCTAGTTTGTCGGGAATGAACAAAGGCAACGCATGAGGGGGAACAAAAGCCCCGAAAACTCTGATGTATGAGAACTCTGCTTCTACATACCAATCTGCGATGCCACTCAGACCTGTTGAAATGCTATCCGATATGCGAGGTGGCGGGTGACCAAAAATAGTGATGTGCAGGGGCACCATCACCCAATTGAAAATATCATATGGGAACTTTCCTGCCTTATTTTCCCATAATTTATCATGGTATTCGTGCACTGGTTTTTCTTGGGTTGGAGTCCAAGCCCAACTCATCAAGGGAAAAGGCAACGTGGAACATATCGCATCCATGATATATGTCGACATGTAAAATGCTGACAGTTTCCCATCTACCTTTTGCTCCCGATACTCTATGACCCTGTTGGCCAAGCTGTCTGAGAGCATCTTTTCCCAATTGAATGAGCAACCATCAGTGACCCGAAACATGAGAGGCACCCAAGAGATATATAAATGCGAGGTGTCTTCTCGCCCGAACAGTCGACATGTCATCATGGCCACATACTTATACTGTGGCTCCAAAGAAGAAATAGAATAGATGCCCTTCTCATTTGCTCTGAATTTCACGGCCCGCGAAACCTAGTCTTTGATCAAACCAGGCATGGTTTTGTCGTACTGAATGCACTCCTTTTCCTTGAATTCTTCCAAGAAATCCGCACCATATGTATATTCAGATGTAGAAGGCAGCTTGTACATGCTTTGTAAATGCTCGGGCCGGAAAGTTCCGATAGTAACTCGCTGACTATTCATAATTGTTATGGTGGGCAGGTCTACATGATCTAACGCCCAGTGGATCATGTCATAGTAGGGAAGCAACCGGGGCCTGGTTGCTATTCTGTGCATCCCGGACTGGACGACTATCTTATACTTGGTGTGTAAATTGTCTCTTTCATTGTCGTCAGAATCATCTGAGTAATCAACTAATTCTGCCTGTAGAACATTGGACACATGCGACCAGTCGGGAACTGATTCGACACTTTGGGGTGAAGTATCGGAGACATTTTCTGAGCCCTGACTTGTAACTTCGACATTTGCCTTTGTCGCTTTCCGCGGAGCCATGGCCACAGTTTGCGTTTTATCTCTCCTTTGGTAGAACTGCATATACATGCAGAAAATAGTTAACACAGAAACGATGAGCTCTGTATGCTTATGAAAATATGCTTAATGAAACGTAAATCCTGCATATATTTGAAAATTCTGTACTTTCGAAGTAAGTCTATCAAATCGCAATTAGAAACAAATTTATTGCGTAAAATCCGATCTTGTTTTTCGTGGATTCACCCTAATTATCCATTAATGTCATCAATGTTTGGCGACTTGCCAGTCAGTCGGAGTATGGAGAGAAAAAAAGTTACCTCGGGAAATGTGCAAGCCTCGATGTGCGGGACATATCCTACTTTACTTTTAAAATATTCAAACCTAGCAACGTTAATAATCTTTTTGGCTTTTCGCAACATCGTGGATTTCCTTTCAACATTTTGAGTCTTCAACTTGCGAGACTGGGAGTGACGATTTTGGCTTAATTAAAGATAATCGTGAGTTAAGGCTTGATTAATTTCATAATTGATTTACTCGCCGTATCGCGACTCAGAACTTCGAAGGTAAAAACTTAAGAATCTAGTGTGACGAGTCACGAAACTGTGATATAGTGATAATTAAGACTTAATTAGGATTAAGAAAAACTTGGATTAGGTGATTAATTGATCATGCTATAATCACATCGCGGTTTCGTGCGTCTGAGTTTTAGACATCTTGACTTTTGAAATGACAACGCCGAGTGGCGAAGCGCCAAGGCTCATTTTAACCATGGTTATCTTTTTGTCTTTAATATTTGACTAGGGTTAACCCACAAGTACCTCGCGTCCTCGGCTCTCGGGACTGTAAGGAAAAACATTTATGTTTGTTGAACACCGAGGCATGAAACCCCGACGACGTCTAATCATTGAGTTAAAAAATTTACCCTGATTACTGTCTAGAGTGAAAACTTAACCTAAGTTCGCCGGTTCGTGACTTAGGACGTGTGAATTCAAGGCTTAAAGTATCCAACTTGCGAGATCCCGAAATAAAGCAAAATATCAAATCGTTATTACGAAAGCGGATTTGTTTTAAGGGGAGAAAAAATATTTTTGCTTATTTGACAAGGTTGTAGGATTTTTTCAAAGTCCCAAGGGGGGAAGATCAAAAGGCCATCTTTAGAATTCAAGTATCAAAGTATGAAAAATGTGAAGGGTTATAATAAATTAAGGGCGGCTCCAACATAGGCTCCAACTAGGGATCACGCCTCCCTGTGAGGTGGGAAGAACAGTAGACCAGGTGCCAATATTGGGTAAATGGAGTCAGAAGCTCAAACCTGCGGAAAAGACCAAGGAAAAAAAAGGATTGAAGGGGGAAAAGACTTCGTTGTTTACCTCGAGAAGTTTTTCAAACTCAGATACTCTTTCCAAATACAACTGTGGTCTCTTTCACAATTTTCCTTTTCTCACTACTAATTTTGGTAAGTTTCAAGACAGTTGAAACAACCCTAGGGGATTCCACAGTTCTTGAGTCTCTCGACCTGCATCAAATGGACGAAATTATATATCTTTTAAAATGGGAAGTCTCGTTTGAAATTGGGATGTTGATTAGGTTTTTAGAAAGCATTGGTTACCAGAGCAGATTGATGTCCATGTATGACAGCCTTTCATATATCTCAGACATTGCTTCATTGCCAGCGAGCCTGTTCAGTACCTCGGTGAAGTTGTCTGACCCTTTTTCACTGAATTTCTTTTCACCACTTCAAAATTTTTCTACGTTTAAATGCTGAGACGAGGGCAATCATTTCTGAATTTCCTTTCATCATCTCCCTGGACTAGGTGGGGGTAATCATTTCTGAATTTCCTTTCACCACCTGTCTTATAATTAACTTTTAAAGCATGAAGATGGGAGCAATCAGTTTATATCAGGGCTGATATCTGTGTAATATTTTTCATCAGAGGTCTGTCAACTCATTTTGATTACTCGGTACCAAACTTCCCTTGACCTTCACAACACCTTCATTCTTAGGGAAAAAAGGGGATTACATTTTTTACGGGGCATCCTGTTTGAGCAAGCTTTGATTCTCCCAAAACTGTTGAAAAACCTAGGAAAGTTAAGATCGCTCTAAACGTTCTTTCACTTAGCAGAAGATTAAGTAGTTGCGAAGACCAACTTCCCTATCAAGATCTGTTTCAAAACCTCCGAGGCTTAAAAAAAAATACCTTTATCCCCTTGCCATGAATCGAAAACATATTGATTTGCTAAAAGTTAGACTCAGATATGGACAGGATAGAAGACAGGATATAAGGTAGTGGTTTAGCGATTGAAAACGCCAAAGGTCAAAGCAGTCCAAGACTGTCTTTTATGAGTATCTTTAGGGACAGATATTCTGACTTGTTGTTTTCAGATTTAGTGTATTCATTCAAATCACTTTAACTCAAGGATTATCTAAAGAACAACAATCCATGCTATCTAACGTTTTAGCCCATACTGCAAATTGAAAAACATTTACCTTGGTTTTCTTGAAACATTCTTTTATAGCCTGTGTTTTTCGAAAGCTCACCTTCATTTTTTCTTTTCATTTCTTGAGAGAACCATGAAAATATTTTAGGTATTACCTATTTTAATGCCGCTCTATTTCTGACACCGACCTACAAATTACTTTTTCTGTTAATTTTGTCAGCAGGTGGAATCCTGGAAAAGAAAAAATGAATCTTATTAGAAATGTGTCGAGAGTTTAGGGACAAAAACCAAAAATGAAAAGTAAATATTCAAATGAAAATGTTAGTATGTACCAAACATGAAATTTATTTATTTACAATTTTATTTTTATTTTTTTATTATATACAACTGCTATGTCATATAATGCTTCAGATAGCGCCCATTGACAGGGGCACTGAGTACTTCTCCGTCTAAATTTTCCATAAGAAAATAATTTTTTCCTTCTGGAGCCGAAACCCTAAATGGTCCATACCAAATGTGGTCAAACTTGCCATGTTTCGCGGCCTCCTCTCTTCTCGCATCCCATCTTAAAACTAAGTCACCTGGGAGGAATTCTCTGTACTTTTCTTTGAGGTCAAACAATTCTTTCATCTCATCTTGATACTTCTTCATTTTCTCATCAACCTCCACTCTATGTTGTTGGACCTCGATTAGCTGGTTTATTCTCCTGGTTACGTGATTTGGTTCTTCGTTCTGATCCTGCCATAACTTCATTACTGGCAACGCTAAATTTATAGGTAGAACTGCATCTGTACCATAAACCATTTGAAATGGTGAAATGCCGATAGACCTCTTAGTGCTGATGCGATTTGCCCACAATGCTTACTTCAAGTGCACATGCCAGGACCTTTTATTTTCATCCAGTACTTTCTTGATTATGTTTACCAGGCTCTTGTTTGATGATTCAGCCAACCCATTTCCCTGAGGGTAATAAGCAGTGGAATGGTTGAGAATGATATTGTACTTCTGACAAAAGATGATCATAGCCATGGACTTGAAGGCCTGGGCGTTGTCAGTGACAATCTTTCGGGGACACCCGAATCTTGACAGGATATTCTCCTCCAAGAAGTCGATCACCACTGAGTCCGTTGCCCTTTTGGTTGGAATGGCTTCCACCCACTTTGTAAAATAATCTGTGGCTGTTAAGATCCACTTATGCTGAGCACTGGAATGGGGATTAATTTCCCCTATAAAATCTAGTCCCCATTGTTGAAATGGGGCTTCAGTTTTGACTGGAACGAGTGGTAGTGCAGGAAGTTTATGTTTACTAGCGAATATTTGACAGGGGCTGCAGGCACGCACTTTGGCATTGACGTCCGAAAATAGTCTCGGCCAATAGTATCCGACCCTCAAGATCTTGTATGCTATGGCTCTCCATGCATGATGTCCTCCACAGACTCCTTCATGAAATTCTTCTATAACCCGTGGAGTTTCCGACTCAACCAAACAGACTAGTAAGAACCCGAGTGGATCCTTCTAGTATAACTGATTTTCGGCGATGCAATATTTTATAGCATGGAGTTTTAAAGTTCTGCATTTGGCTGGTGATAGCCTGTCTGGGAACTTCAGGTTCAACAAGTAAAACATGATGTCTTTGTACCAGCCCGATGATATGAACTTTTCCTCTATCTTTCTTGGATCCGTCTGGTCATCATGTCCGTGCAGATGTGTATCTCCTTCTTCTTCAAGGCAATTAATATCAAGGGCTCTAAGGTTCGACTCGGCCAAGAGTTTGGCCAAACCCTGCCCTTTTATCAACTTGGTCGGCTTGACTTCTAGATTGAATTCTTGTATTTTAGCGAGCCAGCGCCCTCATTTTCCGTCACTATCTGGCAGTACCAAGATATCTTTCGCAGCACTGGTCGACACGTACGCGATAATTTTCGAATGCAGGACATACGTTCTGAATGCTTTTATCACTTTCACCATTGCGTACGCCTGCTTTTCAATGATGTCATACTTTAGTTCGGTGTCTCTAAGACTCTTGCTGAAAAACGCGATCGGCCATTCGAAACCTTCGTCATCTTTTTGCAGGAGCACTGCAGCGATAGTATGTTCCGAAGCGAATGAGAAGATAAGAAAGTCTTTCATGTAATCTGGGCTTACTAACACAGGTGCCTCACTGATGACTTTCTTAATATGCGCGAATGATGCTTTAGCCTCGGCCATCCAATTGACTCTGCTATCTTTCTTCAACATCCCTGTGATCAATTTGACAATCTCAGCAAAATTGGGGATAAACCTTCGTAAAAAATTTATTGTACCTACGAAAGATTGAATCTCTTTTACATTTCTGGGAGTATTTATAGTTTCTATTGATTCAATCCTCTTAGGATCAATCCTAATCCCATCTTTAGATACAATATGTCCCAGAAGCTTACCTTCCCGCATAGCGAAATGTGATTTTTTTGGGTTCAAGGACAGACCATACCTGTGACATTTTTCGAAAGTCTTCTTTAGGTGGACCAAATGTTCTTCATCGGTTTTAGAGAAAACCGTCAAATCGTCAAGGTAGATGACCACGAACTTGTCTCTTTCTCCCATGAAGGAAATATCCATAGCACACTGGAATGTGGCACCTCCATTCATAAAACCGAATGGCATTTTATCATACATGAATGTACCCCATGGTGTGGTGAAAGCAGTTTTTTCTCGGTCTTGCTCGTTCATGGCAATTTGGTTATACCTAGAGAACTCATCTACCATAGACATTCGATTTTATCCGACTACCTTTTCCAGGACGTGGTCCATCTTGGGGAGCGGATAATTATCCTTAAGGGAAGACTTATTCAAGTTTCGGAAATCTACACACAATTTGATTTCTCCGTTCTTTTTCCTGACCGGGACCAAATTCGCCACCCAGTCTGAGTACTTCAGAGGCACGATTATTTTCGCATCTAAAAGCTTCTTAACCTCCTTTTCAATCACAGGCAACAAAATGGGGTTAATTTGTGTAAGATTTTTCCTGAACGGCTTGACCCCAGGTTTCAAAGGTATCTTGTGCTCAATTATGGAAGTGTCATACGTTCTCAGCTCATCATAGGACCAGGCAAAAACGTCTTTGTACTGTTTGAGAAGGTCTCTTTACTGGGCCTTTACCTTGGGAGGGAGGAACCTAGATATCTTTACTATCTTGGATTCTTTCTCAGTTCCTATATCACAGTCCTCCACTTCCTCTGGTTGGGGCTGGAAAGTGGATTTCGCAGGTACGTCGTTTTGGTCGAAAAGTCTTTCTAAAGGAATTAAGCCTTTCGGAATTTGGTTGTTTTTAAGGACCAACATATGATGATCCGCTATTTTTTCTCGGAAGGCTTCAGGATCTTCCCCTTCTTGCATAATCCACGCTGGGTCATTTTTATTCTCTTGGTCTGGATGAGTTTCGGAGAACTCCCCTACTGCTGTAAGAAATTTCTTGATTTGTTCGTCATCCTCGAAAACCTGCCAATGTCGGATATTGTCTGGTATAGAAGGTTTTTATCTGATTTCAATGTGATATTTCAGTTTGACGGTCGTGGGAGGAGAGAAGGTTGAAGCTGCCTTAGCCAATGTGTCAGCATGTAGGTTCTTTGTGCGAGGAATAAAATGGACTTTTACAGATGAGAAAAAGTTTTCCATCAAATCCCAAGCACAATTTTTGTATGTTCTTAGTCTTGGATGCTTGGCTAGGTATTGTCGGTTTATTTGTCTCACTATCAACTCCGTGTCACCGTATACCTCCAAGTTCTTTATATTCAATTTCTTGGCAGCTTCTAATCCTAATATCAACGCTTCATACTCACATACGTTGTTAGTGTAATCTATCTCCCACTGCAAACGATACGAGAAAGGAACCATGAACTTACCTTCGAGTGCTACCAAAAGTACCCCGACACCAGCACCTTCAGAAAACGAAGTGCCATCGAAGTACATTTTCCATACACCATTTTTGCACAACTCTTCTGTCAAGGGGCTTAAATCATCTTGCTTTACCTCGATTTATTCTGGGGCTTCATCCATTCCATCATCAAAAGACAAAATGCAGTTTCCCAGATCTTGGTTTGCGATGTAAATTGGGGAGTTGTGTGGGTTTTGGGGATCACTGACCGTGTAGGCTAATCTTGTCTCTCTGTACAAACGAGTGAATTGACCCCCGAACATAGGGATTGTGGCGTAAGACATGTATATCTGTAGGGAACCTCCCAACTTGGCCCCCCATGACCTCGACAGCAGCATACCGTATTTAGGAGGGATATCGGCGATAACCACATCCATCAGGATACTTTTAACAGGGACCTGCGCTTGGGTAACTACCATATCCTTTATCATTCCCATGCATTTAACCTTCCTGGAATTGAAAGAATACAGATTGCCATAAGGTCTCATAATCTGAAGCCCCGGGTTCTTCATTATAATTTTGGGCATAACATTATGAGAAGCCCCAGAGTCTAACATACAATTATGTAGCAACTGATCATGTATATTCAGGGTGATATAAAAAGGAGCGATGTTGTCTTTGGACCCTTCAAAATGAATACCAAAGGTGATGTTCAGTCTGTCATCTTCCAGGTTGATAACATTGGACTGAATTTCTAGCTCGTAGACACACATGGTTTTTGCAATTTGTTTCCGGTAAGTGGGATTTTTTGCTAATTCTACCAAAGGAATCAGTATTTTAATCTTGTTTAACTCGTTTTCAAGACTGAAAGATGTGTTTACCCTTTTCGTTTCTTTGGTTGGGACTTCCAAATTTTTTCTTTCCGACTTACTTGTCTGGATTGCCTTATCACTCGTGCTCTTAGTTGAAGATGTAACTTTATCTACTAGTTCGGTTTCTTTTGTTTGAGTTTCATCTTTTTTCACCTCGGACCCTTGAATTTTTGCTACCTTGGTTTTGTTGTTGGGTAACAAGGTTTCTTCCGAAGGAGGTTCATGAACTTGACCCCTTTGGAGGATTCTCTTAGGCTCATCCATTGAGGTGGGTTTTCCTTTTGATCGTAAGTTGTATTTTGGTTGAAACTCAGGCATTATCATCTCTGTTTCTGGTTGGGATATATAGGGATCAATGTGATCACCTTCTTTATCATCATCAGCTGGTTGTGGAGGTTTCAAAGATTTCTCATAATCTTCCCGAGTGAGATACGGTTGCGAACAGTCATCACTGAAATTTGCGAATTCATCTTCCGAATCTCCGAAGTCTTGGAAGTCATTTGCGCCTATAAAATTTTCATTCTTTAATGGCGCTTGTATTTTTTTATCTTTGTTCTTAATCTGTTTCTGTTGATTTTGGGGATTTGGGTTTCTCTTGAAGTCTTTTTTGTTTGAAGAATCAACCTTAAAGTGGTCTAACTCAATCCTAGAGATTTTTTTGGACAGTTCTTTAATTACTCGGGCCATATCATCTACTCTGTCATCAGTGTATCTATTTGAGCCCGAAGGACCCACTGGTTCCCTATAGCATCTATTCTCTCGGTTGACTGTTTCTACTTTGGCTTTTAATTTTCCCGAAGCCATCATATTAGATTCAATTTTGACAGCATCGTCTTGCATTCTATCCAGGGTAGCTCCTCTTCTCTCACGCAGAAGCAGGGAGAAATATGGCTCGAAAGCTCCCGCGAAGGTAACTTTGGCTGAGGGTTCAGAGGGTTTAACTGCGCTGGAATCTTATGATACAGTTTGTTGAATCTCATAATAAGTTCCATAACTGTTTCTGAGTTCTTTTTCTTTAGGGACCCAAACTCAGTAAGATAATATAGGTGATCTTTTCGCTCTCCCCATTGTCTTAGGAAAGCATCCTCCAAAGCGTCGTATGATAGAATAGAAGCTGCGGGTAGGCTCCGAAACCAAGTTCAGACCGGTCCTTCAAAGGTTTGGACAAGAAGTCTCGAATAGACATCTTCATGCTTGATACCACAGATGTTTGCGAATTGGTCAAATTTATATGCTTGGCTATGGTTAGATCTCCCTCCCTTGTGAATTTAGGAAGATTCTTGATGTAGTTTTCAGGCAAATCATGGAGGGGAATGAGTAAAACCAGGGGAGCGTATCTCGCGGCTACTTTTGCGAATACTTTGGGAGGAGGGACCTGCCCTTGACCTCCACCTCCTCCTCTAGGGATGCCACCACCAGGGGCGCCTCCACCACCTCCTCTGGCGGCTTCCATTGATTTGAGTGTAGAAAAAGAGGGTCTAACACCTT
This sequence comes from Picea engelmannii, assembly GCA_009831015.1. Lineage (NCBI taxonomy): Eukaryota > Viridiplantae > Streptophyta > Pinopsida > Pinales > Pinaceae > Picea > Picea engelmannii. The sequence continues at coordinate 440,232 of ML787198.1, forward strand.
TCTTGGTATCAGGCGAGACCGAAAAATTCTGTCGAAGAAAAGATGGAATGTCAACTGTTAACGAATCTTCTAAAGGACCTTTTTCCTTGTGTATGGATGGGAAAGTCAAAGTAATCTCGCTCCTAACTTCAGAGAAATTTGACGTCAAATCTTTAGTATCAAATAGGGGACTGCGTGAAGTAGAAGGTTCTGAATGGCACTTAGCCTTGGAAAGTTGGTTTTTTGTTTATAAAAGTTTTTCGGGATCAGTAACAGGCGTAATCAGCTTGCCATCTGGGTTCTGTCTGGTACTTTTTCTACCAGAAGCCAGTTTATGTTTCAGCGGAGTCGCCAAGTGAAAGATTTAAAAATCCTTAAAAGGTGTGCACTCGATGTTCACTATCAAGGAGTATCACTTTCAACGAAATACATGTCGTTTTCCTAGGGAAAAGATTTCGTAACTTTGCTCCCCGGCAACGGCGCCAGAAAGATGTTGTTCCTGAGTCTGTACTAAGGCTTAACGTACAGTGTCAAGGCATCTGAAAGTATGTGAGAGATGGATAAAAGGGTAATGTCACCTTCGGTGAGGAAACTAGGGAAGGTTTCTATGTTCGCGACGTCTAGCTTCTAACTGTTCCTGATTATTTATATCTTGTTCAATGGCTGCCCATGAACGTTCAAGTTCTTCCCAGTTGTTTGCAGTTTTAAGGATTATGTCAAAAAGATTTAAGGTGATATGTGTTTGATTAGATAGTCCGGGTTCGATATTAGGTTGTGTCGCTACAGGGACAGTCATGGAGGAACAGGGAGGTTAGGAAAAGACTTTGACGATGGGGTTTAAATGTTGTCTTGATTTGGTCAAAATAAAGAGAACATTGCGTTTTGAAATAAACTAAAAATGCGATTTGAAGGCTCTTTCCCGTAACTGTATTATATTATAATAAAAAGCGTGAGATGGGATAAATACATTCAGCTGCATATAGTGCAAGATTCCTGTCAAAGAGAAAACTCACATATAATAGAGGAGGAAATTAACAAGAAAATAACTGACATTAGCGAAGAATAAACATAGAATTCTGAAATTGCAAATTGGTCTTACACCCGCTGACAGCTGGTGCAGAGGAAAGACAATAAACAAGTACAGAAAACCAGAGTTATTTTGTTATAGTAGTGGTCGTACTAAGTTATAACAAAGCACATCAGTTATGAACAAATGGAATGAAATGGAACATCAAATACAGAGAAGCAAACTTGATAACACAGTCTCGATGGAATCGAGAATATCCAAATTGATCGTATATTAACTTCTTCAAAATGCAAAATTCTATTTACAATCGATACCAAAAAGGTCCAACCTTTTCTTCTTCTTTTTGTGGCATATTTATACAACTTGGCAGATTAGTTTAGAAACTCAACGGTTTCACAAATTCAGTTACAACTGAAAAGAGTGAAATTACTTTCTTTTCTCCACTCTAATTTCAAATGGCGCCAGGTGCTTGTCTTTGCACGGATTCGGTGCACATGATACATTTTTCCACAAACTGGGACACAAGCTGCGAAGGTCCCGCTTGACAGCTGGCCTCGGCGAAATAACACTCTCGGGCTAACTGCGGCAGCTTATCTCCCACTTGTGCATCAACGATGTCAAGGGCACTTAGTTGTGCACTAGGTTGAATTAAGTGTTTTTCAACTTGAGCCATGTCCACCCTGTCCATCTTGGTGATATTCGCCGAATCTTTCTCATTCGTCTCTTTCAGGTCGAGGGAAATCTGATCTACATTCATTTGTCTTAACGTTTCTGAATCACCTCCGCTCTCTATACCTAGCAGCTCACCATCAATAGTATTGAAGGCTTCTTCTAATGAATTGGTTACTTTTTGAGCCTGTTCCTTGCTTAAGGTGATATTATGTTCCCAATCTTTTAACAGAATGTTACCTCTAGTTTGTTCAGCAATGGTGAGTCCGGGAGAACCTGCAGAAAATCTATTGTTAGTAGCTATCACCGCCTCTTGAAAGGCGACCCGAGCAACTTTGTCTTTCCTTTCTCTGACGGTCAGATTTTCGAAAATCTGATGCATCAACAAGCAATCTTCTCGAATCACACCCACTTTGTCTAGCAGATTTTGCTGTACAGAAGAGATCCTGCTCCGAATATCGATCACTCGGGATTTAAACCCCTCTATGTCGATCAACCTGTTTTCAGCGACCTCTAACTGAGCCTGTAGCTCTGTGATCATATTTCTCTGCTGACCAGCCTGCACCCGACCATCTCGAATCACTGAATGTGCTTGCTCCAACTTAGCTTTGAGTGTTTCTATTTCATTCTTATCAGCCAATCTAGCCTATTCCATCTCTGTGTTGGCCTGGCCTTTGGCATTCTCTGTGGCTGTAGCCAATCTGGCCTCGAGGGTCCTGATGAGGCGATTTTTTCTTTTTAATTGGTGATTCATCTGCCCAACCAAGAATTGATTTGCCGAAGCGTAGGCGCCCAGTGTTCCAGCGATTTTAGTAGCAAGCTGGTCACTTTTCTTGTTCTTGCCATCTGTCATGATTTTGTATTTTTTAGCAGTGGACTCTCCCTCTTGATAAAATTCTCGTTTCACTACAACTTTTCTCTTTTTATCAAAAAAGAACTCATTCGGAGGGAGTTCTTCTGCCCTTATAGGCCTCAGTTCTTCACCAAATATCCATCCCTCACTAACATCTCCCTGTGCCAACTGCAACGGTGTGACAGAGGTGATGGGTTTTCCTATTTGCTTTGTTGATTCTTTTGGAGTATTGATAGGGTTCTGTTCTTTTGGAGTATTTGGATTTTCTTTTTCAATCTCTGATATCTTATTTCTCGGTGGGTCTGGAGTTTTTCCTTCAACCTCCGAACTCTGTTTGCTTGGAGGATCTGGAGTTTTTCCCTCAGCCTCCAAACTCTTTTTGCTTGGAGGGTTTGGAGTCTTCTCTTTTGTTTCGGGATTACTGGTTTGCTCCTCTTCCTGCTGTTGTCCAGGGATAGATATTACCTCTGTAGAATCTTCAGCCTTTTTATGTTTTGTCTTGGCAATGGCCAAACCTCCCAACACAGTGGGAAGACATCTTCGCCTATGCTCCTGGAATCTTAACATAGCTGTTGTGTCTTCGGGTGCTAGCGATTGGATCTGGGCTAACACTTCTTCATAAGATCTCGCTCCTCAGAAAATGTCGTCCGAGGGGGAATTCTCATGTTCGAATCTCTTAAGCCCAACATGAGCCAGATGATTGCTCACAACTTTCTGTGGATCATGCTTTTTAATCTCAATGGAGACCAACTTTAGGTCCTCCAGGGCAGTAGCCTCGGCTTTGGCATGCCCGAAATATAATAAATAATATGAATTCATTCGAATGGGAAAAGAAGGCCATACCTTCTTTGAATATCCCTTGAGTTCTTTGCTTACGCCTCTGATTACTGTTTTCCATGCAACCTCTTGACAAGCTAGTTTATCGGGAATGAACAAAGGCAACGCATGAGGGGGAACAGAAGCCCCAAAAACTCTGATGTATGAGAACTCTGCTTCTACATACCAATCTGCGATGCCACTCAGACCTGTTGAAACGCTATCCAATATGAAAGGTGGTGGGTGACCAAAAATAGTGATGTGCAGGAGCACCATCACCCAAATGAAAATCTCATATGGGAACTTTCCTGCCTTATTTTCCCATAATTTATCATGGTATTCGTGCACTGGTTTTTCTTGGGTTGGAGTCCAAGCCCAACTCATCAAGGGGAAAGGTGTCGTGGAGCATATCGCATCCATGATATATGCCAACATGTAAAACGCTAACGGTTTCCCATCTTCCTTTTGCTCCCAATACTCTATGACCCTTTTGGCCAAGCTATCTGAGAGCATCTTTGCCGAATTGAATGAGAAACCTTCAGTGACCTGAAACATGAGAGGCACCCAAGAGATATATAAATGCGAGGTGTATTCTCGCCCAAACAGTCGACATGTCATCATGGCCACATACTTATACTGTGGCTCCAAAGAAGAAATAGAATAGATGCCCTGCTCACTTGCTCTGAATTTCGCGGCCCGCCAAACCCAGTCTTTGATCAAACCAGGCATGGTTTGTCGTACTGAATGCACTCCTTTTCCTTGAATTCTTCCAAGAAATCTGCACCATATGTATATTCAGATGTAGAAGGCAGCTTGTACATGCTTTGTAAATGCTCGGGCCGGAAAGTTCCGATAGTAACTCGCTGACTGTTCATAATTGTTCTGGTGGGCAGGTCTACGTGATCTAATGCCCAGTGGATCATGTCATAGTAGGGAAGCAACCGGGGCCTGGTTGCTATTCTATGCATCCCGGACTGGACGACTATCTTATACTTGGTGTGTAAATCATCTCTTTCGTTGTCGTCAGAATCATCTGAGTAATCAACTAATTCTGCCTGTAGAACATTGGACACATGCGACCAGTCAGGAACTGATTCGACACTTTGGGGTGAAGTATCAGAGACATTGTTGAGCCCTAACTTGTAACTTCGACATTTGCCTTTGTCGCTTTCCGCGGAGCCATGGCCGCAGTTTGCGTTTTATCTCTCCTTTGGTAGAACTGCGTATACATGCAGAAAATAGTTAACACAGAAACGATGAGCTCTGTATGCTTATGAAAATATGCTTAATGAAACGTAAATCCTACATATATTTGAAAATTCTGTACTTTCGAAATAAGTCTGTCAAATCGCAATTAGAAACAAATTTATTGCGTAAAATCCGATCTTGTTTTTCGTGGATTCACCCTAATTATCCATTAATGTCATCAATGTTTGGCGACTTGCCAGTCAGTCGGAGTATGGAGAGAAAAAAAGTTACCTTGGGAAATGTGCAAGCCTTGATGCACAGGACATATCCTGCTTTACTTTTAAAATATTCAAACCTAGCAACGTTAATAATCTTTCTGGCTTTTCACAACATCGTGGATTTCCTTTCAACATTTTGAGTCTTCAACTTGCGAGACTGCGAGTGATGATTTTGGCTTAATTAAAGATAATCGTGAGTTAAGGCTTGATTAATTTCATAATTGATTTACTCGTCGTATCGCGACTCGGAACTTCGAAGGTAAAAACTTAAGAAACTAGTGTGCCGAGTCACGAAACTGCGATATAGCGATAATTAAGACTTAATTAGGATTAAGAAAAACTCAGATTAGGTGATAATTGATCATGCTATAATCACATCGCGGTTTCGTGCATCGAAGTTTTAGACATCTTGACTTTCGAAATGACAACGTCGAGTGGCGAAGCGTCGAGGATCATTTTAACCATGGTTAGCTTTTTGTCTTTAATCTTTGACCAGGGTTAACCCACAAGTACCTTGCGTCCTCGGCTCTCGGGACTGTAAGGAAAAACATTTATGTTTGACGAACGCCGAGACACGAAACCCCGACGACATCTAATCATTGAGTTAAAAACTTTACCCTGATTACTGTCTAGAGTGAAAACTTAACCTGAGTTCGTTGGTTCGTGACTCGGGAGGTGTGAATTCAAGGCTTAAAGTATCCGACTTGCGAGATCCCAAAATAAAGCAAAAGATCAAATCGTTATTACGAAAACGGATTTGTTTTAAGGGGAGAAAAAATATTGTTGCTTATTTGACAAGGTTGTAGGATTTTTTAAAAGTCCCAAGGGGGGAAGATCAAAAGGCCATCTTTAGAATTCAAGTATCAAAGTCTGAAAATTGTGAAGGGTTATAATAAATTAAGGGCAGCTCCAACACCTAGGATTCATCCCAGTAATATGGGTCAGAGATACTCCTATGACTGGTTAATCTTCCAGTCATTATGGATAGTGTTTCAATTTCTCCTTCATTGTTGCACTATATTCGTCTATTTCTTATGTCTTGCTATCAGGTCATCTTTGTGTTGTGCTATATGTTCAAGAGAAGTCTGAGCCTAAGTTGGTCATATCCTGTTTTGTTGACTTTCCGAGTCGGCCATCCCTATGTCAGTTGTACCTAGTGATACTCTCTCTTCACATCACCTCTTGGTGTATGTTTCATGTTGATTGATGGGGGATACATCAAGTCCCTCCTTTGATGAATCACTTCCTATCTGTTAGGACCCTATAACTTATAGGGAAAATCAATATTCTGACTGATATCTATTTCTTTCATAAAATCTCCATAATGGTTGAAAAACACTGAGCATAATTTTAAATAAGAGGTGTGTTTCTGGCAGAAACATAGAGATTTGGTTTTATAGCCAAATTTGGTGTTTTCAAGGCCATTTTGGCTCTCAGGTTTATGACAGGTCCCAAATGTCTTTTTGGCAAAATCTTAGCCCGAAGTCAAACTCCTAGCACCCGAGTATTTGTTTAGCATGCCACATCATGCAACACACAAGCACCAAACTTCCAAGTGGCTATCCTTTGGCTCATATCATCGAGTATACAAGTTCAAACCCCATGCACAGATGCCAGAATGATTTCACAGCTGTCAAAATCCAACCCCAGGTGCCATCACCAACCAAAGGAGAATGTTTTTGAACACCAAATGCCAAGAGAAATGATGAAGAGTGCCAAATCGAGCTAAAATCCACTAGCTGTCAGAAAATCTAATATGGTCATTGCTACACAAATCGATGGTTTCATGCCTATGTCGAATGACGCAGGATGTATTCGAAAGAAACAAGGTGTAAAATTTCCAAATGTTCAAAGATCTTAGTCCAAATCCATATGACAAGATTCATCTCTGTAGGTATAAAAATTTTAATGGACATGATTATGTTATGCGTCTAATTTATCTGGAAGGAAACAACTGCCCGTGTAACTAGTGGCATGAAGGTTAAAGCTGATAGAGATGAATTTTCACCCTATGTTGCTATGCTTGCTGCACAAGATGTTGCATAGAGATGCAAGGAACTGGGAATAACTGCTTAACACATTAAGCTTCGTGCCACATGAGGAAATAAGACAAAGACCCCTGGACCTAGAGCACAATCTTCTTTTCATGTTCTCGCTCTATCTGGGATGAAGATTGGTCACATAGAGGATGCAACCCCAATTCCAACAGACAACACCAGGAGAAAGGGTGGATGACGAGGAAGAAGAACAAGTGTCACAAACCAACGCCTCTTGGTTGATGCCAATAATTTTTCAAGCCAGGTATCGAGTTTGTCTCTTCTAAATTTTGAGACAGTATTCATATGGAGAGCGTTGGATGTAATGTGAAGCATATAGATGTTAAGTTCAACCAACGATCACAGGTGCACCATCAAGGGCTTGATGAATGTCTAGCTGTCAGCACCTCCAAATGCCTTGTTCGAGGAACAAAGTGCTAAGTGACTTATTTATTTTGTAGTGACAAGAGGAATATTCTTGTTTGAGCTAGAAAACACAGTCAAAGCTCAAGTGTTTGATATCGAGATCCTAACCATAGACAGAGCTAGAATTGACATCTCATACCAAGCATCCAAGTGTTCAAAGGCCAAGATTTTGAGTGTGAGATATTATGTCACTTGGAGAAATGTCGATGAGAATTAGACCCCTCAAGTCTCTCTTGAAGAACCCATATCTGAACTTTGCAGGTATGTAGGAAGCATGCCAAGGTTGAAGAGTATGTTCCTCGACTATTACGTTCACAACCGTTTGCTGTCAAAAATGCTTTGGCAATTTTTCCCCTGTTTTATAAAATCAAACTCAATTTGAATATCCATAGATGGTGTTGACAAAGAGTATATAAATTACATTGTATTTCTTTCAAGGCTCTTAACATAAACCATTAGAGACCATCTCCAGATGTTTTAGAATATTTGTTGGAAGACAAATGGCACAGAATGAGAAAAGGATTAACTCCAGATTTGAAGGTAGCCAATAAGAGCAAAGTTGAGCACATAGTAGTGAGGTTCTAGAGTCGAAAATGTTGGAAAAATATGGAAAACAGATTCACATCTTTAGGCAACTCTAGTTAGTCAAATAAATTGAAATGTATAGGTGGCAGGTCGACTCCAGATCCAAATTTTCAGGGTTTCAATCAGTGATAATTTGATGGAAGAACATGTTACCTAACATCAGAGATATAAAGGTACGTATTCTAGATTTCTAGGCATAATGTTAGTGGTGGATTATCCCTACCTTTTAGGTATCAATAAAGCACAATCAACAACTGGCAACTTCTCTCCACAATTCGAGGATAAGATCATGGCACTGCTGGCAATTTTATTATCTCAAATCTATCCAAATTCATAAGTGATAACTACGAAGGATTTGACTCCAATCTTTGGCATTCAAGATTTTTTGACAGCAGAAAAAGGAAATTTAACTATACCAAATGTTCAACAATTTGACACATAGTGTAACAAATTTTATTTTAGTTTATTTAAATTGATTTTTCCTTCCAACAAATGAGGGATATTTTGGAATTGTTTTGGTTATTTAAGCAAGTGTTTTTGTAAAGAAAGGGGGGCCCTTTTTGGTCGACTGGAGACCTTTTGGGATCCGAGTGAGCTATGGTGTAATATTTTCAAGATCAACCAGTAATAGAGAAGTGCATTTACAGGATTCTTTTGTAGGAGCGTTGGTGGTGTGTTCCTTTTATGTTTTCAGTTATCTTCTTGCTATCATTCATGCACTTTCATTTCTTATTATTGAAAGAAAGTAATGGAGAATAATTTATGTATGCATACTCTTTGTCCAATTTTTCAATAATCTATATGTTATTCATCTGAAGCTTTACAAAGGAATTCTTAATTGCTCCTATGTTCAGTGGATCTCTCCCTTTTCACCCCATTCATCCGCACTAGATCTAAGACGATCCAACCGTTTCTACTATCCTTCCCTGTGGAGACATTTATTTCTAGATCTGAGTTGATCCTTACCTTATAAACAGTCCCCATAGCCCAATGGTGATCTGAGAAATTTATCAACCAAATCCTCATCTAAATATTTCAAAAACCCCAACCCCATACTTTCATAGCTAGCCTAACATCTATCCCATACAAACAAAGTTAAATCTAATAAAGAGAGCCCTCTCTGAGTCTTGGAGGGATAGATCCAGGACTCCAAGTGGTTTGATGTTACCTTTGTGACTGCCTCCTCAGCCTTGGGAAAATTACAGAGTGCTAACACTATCAACTTTAGCACATTATCTAGGAAAGGGATCTAAAAACCAGATAATACCTTGTAGCTTGCAATCCTCAGTGGTAGGCCTCCTCGTGATCGAAAATGGTTTTACATTATTAAATCATTATCGATCGTTTCTACTAGTGTTCGACATAAAATCTTCTATTCACACTCGCTAGATTGTACTAGGTACCTTAGGGTCCATCTTCATCATCAGTGGGTCCCCTTGCATATGTTAACAATATACATCAATGAATGGTAATCAGATGGTTTCTACCATGCTCGACATAAACTCATTTATTCACATGTTGTAGATTTGTACCATCGGAGTTAGGGACGAAGACCTTGGGTTGGGGCCATATCACTTGTATATGAGTACTTTAAAGACTTTGGGGGAACTTCCCTCAGTGCTCGTTGTCTTCCTAATATTTATATGTTGTGTCATAGATCCACATTTTATTTGTTGGTGGATATGATTGTGTTCATGATTGTGTTGGTAGATCCACATTCTATTGTCTTGTGGCTATGGTATTATTTATGACATGGATCCACTATGTATTATTTCACGGCCATGGTATAGAATTTCATATCATGGATCTGCAATTTATTTTTTGGTATCCATGCTCATTCAAAGTATGAGTATGTCTACCTAGGGGATGGTCTATATATGATCACATCCTTGGTGTTTGATTGCAAGACTTATTTGACTTTCAACACTCCTTTTCTCTCTTCTCATGTTGCCTCACATGGATGATATTTTATTTTAATTTATTTCAGACATCCATTCCTTTATTGACCTCACACATTAGGGAGAATATGTTATAGCCTTAGTTTCCACCCTACATGCCAGAAGAAAATCTAGAAGAAGATGTAAACCAAAATGCATGTTTTTCCTAAAATTTGAGCTCTTTTTGGAGATCTTTGCTAGACACATAATGGACAAAAAGTGATGAACCTCGTAGGTCATTAGTGTTCAACAAGTGATGAGCCATGAAACTTTTAGATTCGGAGAATTATGAGGAGATAGGTGAGGGGTGAGTTGTATCTTCTTGGAAATGGCTTAGGAACTCACAAAATTTGAGTCTCTAGTGGCATCTAAAGGATTTAGAGGCTCTCCCAAGCCTCCTCCAAAGAACTATATAACAAAGGTAAGCCTTGGGAAAGGGAGGAAGAATTAGAAGTACTGGTATGTTATCCATTTGCAAAGGTGCTTATCCTATCCATCACAACCAGAAGTCATAGAGCCTAGTTTTACCAAGAAGAAGGAGGGAGAAGCTAGGAGAAAGGAGTCAAGGGATAATGTCATCATCACTAAGGTATGTTTGATGTAAGTTCTCTATGATAATATAATAGATCATTAGTTTTCGTCCATGTCATTTGTTTTCAGTTCATGAATGTTTAGATCTGATTCATCCTATTATAGATATTATTAGAATCAAATTAGATTTAGGATTATAATCCCAAGTAGAGAGGTGGAGAGGTATTGCTTGTCTTTTGTGTGCAAGAAGCAGGTTGTGGATCCTAGCGCTAGAGTTTTAGGTCTACAACATCCAAGATATACAAAGGAAAATCTACAAAGAAAGGTATAAAATCTCCACCACTCCTCAGGTTAGTTGTGAATCCATGTGTTTGAATCTATATCTAGGGAAATTATAGGAGTCTAAACCCTCTTATGTCTAGGATTACTAGGCTAATCCTAGGGATATTTTTATTGTGTATTCAATAGGATCCCTATTAGATTTTTTCTCATAACAGTTGTGCAAGGATATACTTTTGTGGAGGTGTGAAGCTATATCTGTTCGGACTGTTAGCGACCTAACCCCTCATGTAGGTAGAATAATATATTTCCATGTAATAAAGGTCAATATTAATAAGGCCTAGAAATGAGGAAGAATAAGTCCAATGTAAGAAGACCTAATAGAATATTACGCTTCTAGAAGGATCTTCCTCTAGATGGTTCTTTTGATAGACATATTTATTATAAATAGGAGTTGAGGGTATGTGAACTCTTTTCTTGGATATTATTGTAATAGATCTCTTCTCTGTTGGAGGTTGCCCCCTCAAAGAGGCAAGTGAAAATTGCTCTCAGTAATAAAAGTGCTCATTTTGGTGTTCTTCTGGTATCATTTTGGTATTATTGTGGTGATGTTCTAGTTATATTGTTGTTCATCTGCCATTTCTAGCTATTTATTTTTGTTCTACATAATTTTTTATATCTAGAATATTACAAGTGGTATCAAAGCACCTTCCTCAACCAAAAATTGTGGGTTAATTTTTTTTCAGGGTAGAGACGTATTCCGACATCTTTAAGCTACAAAGATCTGTCATTACGTGCATAAAATTGTGGTCAGGGATTCATACACACAGGAAATACAAGTGGTCCTTAAGCGCACATCTATTGGCCACCCTTGTAACCCCTGTTGGTACCCCTTCGAGTGGTAGCACATCATACAACACATGTATATGGATCGGCCTAGATCTCTTGAAGCCCTCCATAGATAAATCGATCGACCGCCTTACTACTATAGTGTCACTGAGAAGATCACTCAGGAAGATACTCTCTAGTACCTGGGTACTTGGGTAGTACGTCTGAGGGCACGATCTAGCCTCCTTAGTTTTTTCCCTGAGATATTGGGCCGAGTACTACTGTTGGACCCCACACGTATATCAGAGCTATAGCATAGGGAAAACCCTTATCTGTAGAACTGTTGAATACCTAACCCTTGGGATGGAAACAAAAACAAAACAGACAAGATCTATTGTGGCGCAACTGTGTCTCCTACATTCGAGTTGCGAAATTTCTACACATTTCTTCCTGTTAAGGATTTGGGAATTTCATCACTGCAGTATTCTTCATATCGGGGTATAACTCCGCAAGAGTAAAAAAAAAAAATGTCTGGATCCTTTTTGCACCATTATTTGAGATATATTCTGTTGGATTTCTTTCTTCGCCCTTATCACAGTCATACTTGTCATTTTTAAGAAAAAAAAAATCTTGTGGACCCGACCCCCTTCCAACACCCTTATTTCGAATTTACCCCATTGGATTCCACTCATCGCCCTGATAGTTGTGATACACTTTACCCATAACCCATTTCATGTTCCCTTGTCATCATGGCCCATAACCGTAGATAAGACTTGGAAGCTTGCTTCACTACCTTGCACTCTAATTTCACAGAAACCCAACAAGAAGTGCGACAACTCAGTGCCAATATTTCCACCATCAATCAAAAGATGCATTCCTCCATCATCGCCTCAATCGAGGAACTCAAAGATGATCTCAAACAAGACATTACTACCCAGCTTGAATCTATCACTACGATGATCTACGCCAAGCTGCATATCCCTGCAAATATTCTCGTATCTGACCCACCTTTGCATACCGAAGGTGAAACTTCCTCTCAATTCGAGAATTTTCAACCCCATAACTTTCAGTGTGACCTCCTTCCTCGTGTGGATGTGACCAAATTTGATGGATCAAATCCCACTGGCTAGGTAACTCAAATGGAACATTATTTCTCTTTGTATGACATTACAGATGAGTTGGTCAAACTTCAATATGGTGTTCTCCATCTAGATAAATAACATTGGCAATGGATAAAAAATGCCCGCCAAGGGTATGTGGCTTGGACACACTTTGTGGCAGAGATTTATGAATGCTTTGACACTGACACCAACCATTTAGTTTGTTTGACAAAGTTGAAACAATCTGGCACCATGGAAGACTTTACATCTTCTTTTGAGAGGCTCGATTTTTGTACAAAGGGCATGTTTGATGCTTTTTTTCCGAGAATGTTTTATCACTGGCCTCAAGGATGAGATTCGTGCTCATGTCCTCATGGCTCGGCCTCAGATTTGGGTGGGCGCTGCTAAAAGAGATAAGGACGAACAACAAGTTGTCTCTTCTTAAAACAAAAAACCCTACTTTATTCCTGGCACTAAACCAACAACTCCCACTCCTCCTTCTACTCCACTAAAGATCCAGAAATTGACCAGGGCCAAAATGGTTGAACACCAACTCAAAGGCCTTTGTTATAATTGTGATGACAAATATTTTCCAAGACACAAGTGTAAGGAACAAAATATTTTTATGTCCATCTCAGAGGATGTTGAGTCTCCCCTTATGTCTGTGTCACCTGAACCCACTAACATAACCCCTCCCTTAGACCCTCTCGAAGTAGAACCAGTCATTTCCCTAAATTATTTCACTGGCTTCTCTACTCCCCAAACCCTCAAGCTAATTGGTTACATCAAATATAGGAAGGTCATCATTATTGTTGATAGTGGAAGCACCCATAATTTTGTTCATCGCCGCATTTCCCAAGAAACTAATTTCTATATCCATGCAGTCAATAATTTCGAAATCATGATTGCCAATGGTCAGTCCATGAAATGTGGAGGGAATTGTGAAAATGTGCATATCCAAATTTGTGACTACCACTTGAAATATCATATGTTTTCTATCGACATGGGTGGTTATGACATTGTTTTGGGTGCAGAATGGCTAAGGACTTTGGGTCCCATTCTCATGGAGTTTAAGGAATTAACCATGCAATTCAATCAAGAGGGCCAACAATATAAGTTCCAAGGCATCACCATTGGCTCCCCGGAGATCATTAGTTCCCATCGCATGGAAAAGCTTCTCAAAAAAGGTCATTTTGGCATTATTTTCCAACTCCATTCCATACAACAAACGGATACACCCTCTGTGTCATAAGACCTCCAAGCCATCCTCTCTAAACATCAAGTGGTTTTTTCCACTCCCCAGGGACTCCCTCCTTGCCGTAGTGTTAATGATCATTCCATTCCCCTTGTCCCAGGAAGCCTTCCTCCCAATATTCCTCCCTATCGTCACCCTTTTCCCAAAAAAATAAAATTGAGAAAATGGTTCAAGAACTGCTCAATGCAGGTGTTATGCGCCCTAGTACAAGCCCCTACTCTTCTCCTGTGGTCATGGTCCTTAAGAAATAAGGTTCTTGGTGCATGTGTCCTAACTTCCACGCCCTCAAAAAACTCACCATTAAAGACAAATTTCCCATTACTATCATTGATGACCTCTTGGATTAATTAAGTGGTGTCGAGTTCTTTACTAAACTTGATCTTTGTTCTTGCTACCACCAGATCCGTATGAAAGAGGTAGAAATTCCTAAGACTACCTTTAGAACTCATGAAGGCCACTATGAGTTTTTGTTCATGCCCTTTGGCTTGTGTAATGCTCCCTCCACTTTCTAGAGCCTCGTGAATCATGTCTTCTGTCCTTTTCTCTGTCATTTTGTTTTAGTTTTCTTTGATGATATCCTCATCTACAATAAAACTTGGACAACTCATCTTGATCATGTGTATTGAGTTCTCCATCTACTCTCTCAGCACCACCTTTTCCTAAGACAATCTAAATGTGCTTTTGGCGCCTTGGAAGTCAAGTACTTGGGTCATCTTGTTGACAAGGCTGATGTCAGGGTGGATCCTAAAAAGATTGAAGCTATGCAATATTGGCCTCACCCAAAGACTCTCAAAATATTGTGGGGATTTATGGGTTTAATAGGTTATTATCGCAAGTTTGTTTAGAATTATGGAAATATTGTGAAACCTCTCACTGCACTCCTTAAAAAGAATTCTTTCACTTGGACTCCAACAATTGGTCAAGCTTTTCAAACCTTGAATATGGCCATGTGCACCACTCCAGTCCTGGCTCTTCATGATTTCACAGAGACCTTTGTCCTGGAATGTGATGCTTCCAGGAAAGGAATTGGCATTGTCCTTATGCAAGAGGGTCGACCTTTGGCCTTTACTGACAAACAACTGTCTGAGAGAAATTTGGGAAAATCAATCTATGAAAAGGAAATGTTGGCTATTATGCATGTTGTGGATCTTTGGTGCCCTTATCTATTGGGGAAATTCTTCCAAATTAAGACAGATCATCAAAGCCTCAAGTATTTTCTGGGACAACACCTTTCCTCCCCTGAGCAACAAAAATGGGTGACTAAGCTCTTTGGATATGATTATGATATCATTTACAAGAAAGGAAAAGACAATGTGGTTGCTGATGCACTTTCCATAAAATATGAAGATGAAGGGTCCCTTTTTTCTCTCTCTTTCATTGTACCAAACTGGATCTAAGTTGTTTGCCAGGCATGGCTACATGATCCCAAAAGTTCACATCTAATACAACAATTGTAGTCCAATTATCCAATTTCCCCAAGGTACTCTTGGGTCAATGATGAGATTTGATACAAATGTCGTTTGTATTTAAGTAAACAGTCAAAACTTAAATCCTTGGTACTTCCTGAGCTTCATGCTACACCCACAGCTGGGCACTCAGGGTTTACCAAAACCTATGACTGGTTCGAACGTTCTTTTTATGGGAGGGTATGAAACAAGATGTTCGTAATTTTGTGGTTGAATGTGATGTGTGTCAATGCAACAAGGGAGAAACAATCAAATCTCCTAGTACACTACAACTGCTTCCAATTCCACATTCTATTTGGCAATATATCTCTATGGATTTTATTGTAGGCTTACCTAAATCGGGCAATAAATCAGTCATCATGGTGGTAGTTAATTGTATTTCCAAGTATGATCATTTCTGTGCTCTTCAACACCCATTTAAAACATCCACTGTGGGTCAACTTTTCATGGATTAGGTCTTCAAGCTTCATGGCATGCCGCATTCTATTGTTTTTTATCGCGATCCAACTTTCACCATCAATTTTTGGCAAGAAATGTTCAAACTACAAGGTACCCATTTGCATCTCAGCACATCGTATCATCCCCAGACTTATGGTCGAACTGAAGTTGTCAACAAATGTTTGGAAACATATTTGAGGTGTTTTGCATCGAAAAGGCAGAATCAGTGGGCTCAATGGTTACCACTCACTGAATGGTGGTACAACACTTCATACCATACAGCTATGTGCATGAGTGATTTTGAAGCAGTATATGGACAAAATCCACCTTCAGTTCTATCATATTTGACAGGTGTCTGGAAGGTCCAAGCAGTTGACCAAACACTTACAGTTCGAGAGGCCATTCTCTGTACCCTCAAAGAGAATTTGTTCATGGACCAGAATTGCATGAAGCAACAAGCAGATCAAGGTGTTGGCAGGCAATTCAATTTTTTCAATTACCCTATAAGCTGCCTACACCTATGTCTTCTGAAATTCAATTTGTCATCACATTTTGCAAATTAACGATATTTTCATTTCTTGCGACACTTGCACATTGGTCTCCATTTATTTTTCATGATTGTAAGAGTGAAAACTCCTCCATCGTTCTTGGAACTGTTATGATCTTTTATTGATATTTTGATTGGCACTCAACTTTGGATTATCATTAAGTGGCTAAAAGATTTTCGAACTATGCCTATTTTCCTATTCTTACTTCGATTGCGCAACTTGAGTTTTATTTAATTGGTAAGGCATTGAGCATGAAAGTTATGTTTTTTGAAATTTCCCTAGTCATTGAATTACATAGGGATCATGGTTTATTTTTCGTATATATATATATGATGTGATCCTTATTGTCATAATGCTTGCCTTGTCGATTTTATGAAAACAATTGTCGCAATGTGTTTTTTAAACCTTTGATTAAAGTGTTTGAGTATGCAATGGCGCGATGGCTAAACATATGGTTTGGTTTCACATTTGAATATTCATGGTTTGAAATATTACAATGGCACATTGGTATATTATTTATCGTTTGATTTTTGGATCGGCAGAGTAATATGATTTGAGTTATGTTATGATTGATTGAACAGAGGATTAATTTGGCGGTTGTACTTTATAATTAATATTCTGCATGGTGGTGAATGATCCCACCACCCTCGCATGCGCACATTAATTTCTCCCCTTTGATCGTTCATAGTGGTTACACCGTATGACTCTACTCTGTGTGCTGGTGTTTTCAACCCAAACCCTTACCATGTGCTCGCACCATGGCTCCAGTCGTAAGGGCTGAACCGAATGGTAGCCAAGCTTTGTTGATGTTCGACAGTTCCCATGATGACCTTGAGGAATTTGGATGGCTCCCGTTCATTCGAAAATTTGATGGTTTTAAACTCTGTGTGGTTAGGCAATTCGCCATGACCTTTGATGGTTGTCGGGCAAAGGTCGGCGATGTTCAGTTACAAATTGATGAGCATTTTCTCAGTTTAGTTACGGGTTTGCCTGCCACTGGAGAGAGATGGTCCAAAAATTTCAAAGTGGAAGAAGTCCCATGGACTTTGCTCTTCCAGTCGCGTAAGGTTAGCTCCTGTGACAAGGGTTTTCCAGTGACAATGTTGAAGCAGCGTTGGCATGAGTTGTTGATGGTAGTCAAACAGTTCATTACTTGTGAAGGACGGTATGGTTTTGTTTTCCTGCACCACCTTCGTTTGCTTATGGTTTTCATGGGTTTTGAGCTTAATATGCCATACTATATGCATAGGAGCCTGTTCAAAATGTCTAAAAAGTTCAAAAAGAACCAGGCTGACAACAGCCTTTTTCACTATGGGCTGGTTAAAATGATTGTCGTTTATCATTTGGGGTTAAACTGAGACTGTTGGAATGTTTTTCTTGCGTGCAATGGTTTTGAGGATTCCAATCCTCCATAGGTTGATAAACCTGTGGTGACCGAGAGAAAAGCCATACCCCCGGTACTCTACAGTGTTCTATTACCTAAACCGTTACCCGAATCACCTATCGACCTACCCCACTCTGTGACCAAGGATGTCGAAAATGTTAAGCCTGTGGGCAAGAATCCCAAAACCAAACCTACCGTAAATGCCAAAGGAAAAAATACTTCCCGTCTAATCTCTCGCATGGCGAGGAACAAACCGAAGCCCCCTGTCAATCCTGACCCTGTCGTTTTAAGCGAGGACTCTGATTTAGAGGTTGAACGATTTTTGGCAAGTGAATATCCCTATTCAGAAGGGTTGTGTGTCAAACCCTCTTACGAATTTGTGACAAACTTGCCACCTTGTTTGCAAAATGACTCTAATTACCCAGGCATTGAGCTGCCTTGTGAAAACCCCGGTCACGCATCAAAACCCTCTCCTGCTCTGTCGAAGCCTGCAGTGCCACCCTGTGATCAGTGCGGCTCATGGTTAGAGAGATACTATCTCGATGTGCCTATGATACAGTCAAAGATTAAATCTTTGGAAGACCAAGTTACACTGCTTACCCGTCAAAAGGCTGAGTTACAGACTGTTGATAAAAGACAAATAACGACAGGCTCCATTTTATTTAAAAATGTGGAATCGGCCACAACTGTGGTGAATTCTAAGCTGGCATAATTGGATAGCCTCGTCACACAGGTATGTGTAATATCAATCATTTTTGTAAATAGTATAAGTTTATATAACAATTCAAGTTTGGTTTGAATAGCTCTGTTCAACATTGATTGGTTTCGTTGCATTGTGTACTCAGCCTTGCTTTGACTGAATGGAATTCTATTTAGTTTCGATTAGATTTTAATCGATTCGATTTGATTTGATTTGGATTTGAGTTGTTTGATTTTAGCTAAAATGAATGCTCTGTCAATTGGAGTCGTTTGTATCTATTATAGACGCAAGTTGTTCCTCCTATTTCGATTCTGAACATGATCACATGACATTTTGGTTTCATTATAATGTGTGTGCTATGATTGGTAATGATTGTAATATGCTCAACTATTATGGTTTTATGTCTATATGGCTCTCGACCAACTCGAATACCGTTTGGATTATTGTTAATATGATGTTGTATGAATTTACCCAAATCATGAATGGATTCAATTCATAACAGTTATGTGAAACCCAACCGATTAATTCGTTTTGGTTTGCTATTAGAACGACTCTGTTATCGGTTAGATTTGTAATGAAGAGTCAGTTACAAGTTGATTTGTAAAACGAGATTGGATTCACTGTTATTCTATATTCAACCCAGTCATGATTTGTTGCCCAGTTTACGATTATCACTTCTGTCGACTTGATAATGGTTCTGATCACTCATAATTGATCTTGTCTATTGACTGTATAATGCCCAGTGATCTAAATCTATGGGGAATTGTGTTTGATATTGTTATGATGTTATATTTACCCATGATCGTAACAGTCTTTCCACTTTTTATTCAATTAAAACGACATAAATATTACGCTTCATTACTATAGCCATAACGATTGGATTCTGGTTGTGTTGGATTAGATCGTATCGCACATGATACGACTTACTATGGATTTCATTTAAAATGAAACAGTCTTGCTATTCTTTGACCCGATTTTATGGTAAAATGAAACAGAGTATTCACACCCCTGTTTCGATTAAATCACTTTTGGTTATGTTTCATATTCAATGAGAAAATCATTTGAATCATTAGTGATTCGTTGTTAATGTTTATTGAAATAAAAATTGGATTTGATTCTTGTATAAAGATTTGATTTGATTTCTATCTGATCCTGTATGCTATGTTAGACTAGCTACAGAATCAGATGATTCTGTAGCTAAGTCTATATAATCAAATTTTTATTATTTTTCTCATGAAATATCTTTCTAACTTGATATGTTTGGTCTATTGCAGATCAATTCGAAATTGCAGTGGATATGAGGAGCAGTTAGGGGATATTTCAAAGATTTTACTTGCATTTTAGTTTCCTAG
>ML787198.1:459997-479836 GCA_009831015.1 Picea engelmannii
GTTGTGTATATCAATTTGTATCTGGTTAATGACTACTTTAGCTATCTTAATCATGTGCAAATGATATAATTTTAATCACTGTAATCCATATCTGGTTTCTTCCAAGTGTATAAAAGACATAACAATTGTTTAGTTCAGTTTGTTAATGACAGGTTTATCTTCTTCATAAGTTCAATTATAAAATATAAGTTTTTTCATAACAGGTTTCCCTTATTGCAGAGATTTATAAATCATGAAATTGTTATGAATTTTTATGTCTTGTTTGTCCTGTTAACAACTCAAAGAGCAGCGTAGCCGATCGTTTACAAAAAGCTTCTAGATCAATCAGGTGCATGTTTCCTTCCTCCGACCAGCTTCAAAGTCATCACACCCGAGACAAATTAGGAGTGTTTCCAGGTCAGTTAGTTACTTCTTTGTTTACTGTTCTTATTAGTAGTTTAGTTTAGATATAAGTATAGTTAGATTTATATTAGATCGTTTAATTTCAGTAAATATATTAGATCATTTAATTTCAGTAAATTATATTTCTTTTTCATAAAATATAAAAATCAAAAACATATMTTGTTGTCTTAGGGCAGAAAGCACATGAGTTTTGCAGGTTTTAATTAAATCTGTAGATTGTTTATATTGTATATTTGTGAATAAGTTATAATATAACTAGTAATTAGACAACTAATTATTAGAGTTAGTGTAATAGTAATTAATAGATTGTATAGAATAGTTAGAGTAGTTTATATTTAGTTTTAGTTCAATTTAGTAGTTTGTTTTAATTAGATTAGTGTATTAGTTTGTTTTTAGTTAATTTGTTTTATTAGTTTTAGTTAGTTAGTTTCTTGTATTTAGTATTATTTTAGTTAGTTTCATTTGTTTTAGTTAGATTAGTTAGTTTAGGTTAGTTTTCTCTTTGGTTTTCTTAGGATCTTAGAGTGGCCAACGGAGCCGTTAAACCCTTCAGGGTGGTTCATTCCAAACGACTTGGGTTATTAGACAACCCCAGACCGGTTCCACTCTGTCAGTTGACAGACGGTCAATTTCGCCCGTCAACAAATGGTGCTAGAAGGAGGGCCTGAAGTTAATTAATGGCACGAGGCGGTTGCAAGACTCCTCCCCCCCCTAATCAATCACCTATAGTGACTAGAAGCCATTCACAAGATAATATCCCCCCTCAAACAACAACTACTTCAACCGAAGATCCACAGATCACAGTTGAGCCAGCAACCCCTAATCCTACAGGTGGTGATACACAAGAGATTATCTGTCAATCTCTTCTTAAAACACATAGTGCCTTAGCTCGTCTTAGGCAACCAAACCGTCCATGGGGTCAACCTTTAGACTTCTATGATATCAGAGAACAGTTAGGTGATATTAACCTCACTATGAATCCTACAGATCCTAACACAAATCCTGCTGCAGGAGGATCTGGGATACCTCCTTCACCACCTCCCTCATCTCCTTCCTCTTCTGGAGGAGATTCTTCCTCCGACAAAGGCAATCCACCTTCTCAACCTTCCACACCCACTACCCCAATGGAAAATCAGAACAACCCTGCTAGACCCTGGTTGGACCAGGATGTTGTAGCTATACCTGGAGCCCAGCACCCTTTACCTAAGCACCCGGAAAAATGGCTTCCTAAGTTTGACCTCTATTCAAAATAGATAGTCGAAGATCATATCAAAAAATTTATGTTAGCCATCAGAATCTGTAATGTTGAACATGAAGACGTCATCTGTAGGTTGTTCCCGTATACCTTTGAGGGTAATGCATCCACTTGGTATTTTTCCCAACAGCCCCATACCAAAGTGTCTTGGGAAAAGTTTGAGTCATGCTTTTTGAAAAAATTCGGAGATGGTAAACCTCCGGAAGTCTTGGTCATGGATCTGTCAAGCTTAAAAATGAACCCAAAGGAAAAAGTTAAAGATTTTAATCAAAGATTATTAACGCTTAAAAATCGAATCCCTGTTGATTCTATGCCTGCTGAGAGTCTTGTGATATCCTACTACACTAAATATCTACATCAAAGCATAGCTATTTGGGTAAAACGATCTAAAAAGGCCACGTTGTTAGAACCCTTCGAAGAGGCTACTCAAAGTGAAAAAGATATACTTAGCCTTAAGGACTCTTCTAGCAATGAAACTGAGACTGTTTCCTCTTCCAAAAAAAAGATTGAAATTCTCCCCAGACCTACACAAAGTAAAACACAACCTAAAAACTCCGATTTGGAAAATTTAACTAAAGTTGTACAAAAATTGTCTAATCAAGTTATAGATTTAAAAAGGTCAACTGAAGAAGCTTCCTCGAGTAAAGGACCCTACAAACCTCCTTTCTAAAATCCTTTTTCAACCAACCGGCCTAATCCAAACCCTAAAGGCTTGAACCTAGAAAGTTTGCAATGTGCTCTTCAAACAATTCTAGAACCCCAAGATAACTTGATGCCTCCTGAAATCCCTTAGGAGGAAGTAGAGCAGGAAACAATTCAAGAAGAAGAGTCTTCTCCAAACATCTTTGGACATCTCTCGGATAGCATCTTTCAAGATAACTTCGAGACTGTTCACCCCTACAACACCAGGAGTAAGACAACAAATAAACCTCCTGCTGAAAACACTACAACTTCACCTCCTAAGCCATCTAAATCAGCAGAAGTTAAATAGAATAATGTCAGCCCTAAATTAGATTATGATGTTGTTGAAGATCTTAAGAAATTAAGGGCTAACATTTATATTTATGAGTTGTTGAAGTTTCCATTTTTGTTACATAAAATGTTGCAAAATATTTCAGAAAATGGAAAGAATGGTAATTCAAATAGTAATAAGGTTGTGCACAGCAAAGTACCGCAGAAGACTTCCACTAAAAACAATCTTGATCCTCAAGATAAAGGAAGCCTTCCCGCAACTCCTGTAAATAATGTAAATAATAATGTAAATAATGTAGATAAAGTAGTATTAGAGAAAGTGAGTTAGAAACCACAAGCTACTACTCTAAGTACTTGCAAGAATGTACCTCCTTTTCTTTTAACTTTCGAAATCTTCAACAGAAATGTGCATAATTGTATGGTTGACTCAGGAGCATCATCAAATGTGATGCCTTGGTCAGTCTGCCAAAAGATTAACGCTGAAGTAGAACCATCTTCTTTGAAAATCATACAACTCGATCGATCAGATGTTAAAGTTATAGGAGAACTAAAAAATGTATTGATTAGATTATCGTCTAACCCAAAGGTTCATCAAGTTATTGATATAATTGTGGTAGATATTCCCGAAGTGTATGGTATTTTTTTGAGCAGGGACTGGTCGGAGCAGCTGCATGGTTACTTCACAACGGACTGGTCTCGCTTATGGCTTCCAAAAAATGGTAAGCCCAACCAGATCAGAGTGAATCGTGAGCGTTACCTTAAGTTCACGGTCACAGATTTGAACAACCCAAATGAGCCATACACACCTCTTGTTGATTCACCTGAAGTCAAAGGAATGGACACCTAATTCGAAAATTTCATGGCTGAAGTTTCACCTATCAACAATCCAGAACAACAGTCCGAGATCATAGCATATGTGCAACCAACAGTTTCTTTGCAAAAGTCCCATGAGCCCGATGGAAATCAAATTTGGTCTTTATATTTCGACGGTGCCAAGTCTAAAGAAGGAGCTGGTGCAGGCTGCATCATTATCGATCCGGTAGGTAACAAGACATTATTGGCTTGTAGACTAGAATTTGAATATACTAACAATACTGCAGAATATGAGGCTTTACTACAAGGTCTCAGAAAAGCCTTGGACATGAACATTCAAAATCTAGTTGTATTCGGCGACTCCGAAATAGTGGTCAGACAGGTAAATGACTCTATACACTGTCTTTCCCGGCATCTCAAAAGTTACCAGTCTGAGGTATGGAGTTTGATGAACAAATTTTCTGCTTTTAATATAAATTCCATTCCTAGACTAAATAATGCTGAAGAAGATCTACTAGCTAATGTTTCCTCTAAACTTCTTCTTGTAGAAGGATTATCCCCAAACGCATTCTTCGTGGAGCTATTGTTTCGACCATATGTTCCAGACAATATCACAAACTGGAGAGTATTTGACGATGATCAACAGATCATTAACTTTCTGCACATGGAAGAAACCTTTCAAGGTGCAGTGATAGATGAACGAACGCACGACAACAACTTGCACGACTTTACGGTAATACCTAATCCGAAATCTCCTGAAGCTCTATCGGACATGGTAAATTTCATACCCAAATCTGTTGTTAGACTAGACAAGTTTTATGATTTTGAAGATAAATTTAAAAAGACGGTCAATTGCAAAACTAATAGTTCCTCATTATCTTACGAAAAATTCAATTTAGGGACTAGTGAAAATCCTTAGTGTATCAACTTAGGCTTGGGGTGTTCTAGACAAGAAAAAGTTGCTTTTGTTAAATTATTTAAAGAATTTAAGGATGTCTTTCCATGGACTTACAATGATCTTAAAACATTTGATCCAAACATTATACAGCATGTCATCCCAATGAAACCCCAAACCTTACCCTTCCAACAGAAACTGAGGAAAATGCATCCTAAATTAGAACCGACCGTACAAAAAAAATTGAATAAACTCCTAGGTGCTAAAATAATTTTTCCTGTTAGACACACTCAGTGGGTATCCAACCTTGTCCCGGTTCGGAAGAAAAATGGGGAAATTCGACTTTGTGTCGATTTCCAAAACCTCAACAAAGCGTCTGACAAAGATAATTATCCTGTCCCTCCCATGGAACAGATTCTCCAACAAGTATCTGGTTCTGAGAGGCTATCCTTACTAGATGGTTTCTTTGGATACAACCAAGTCTTGATGTCCCCGTCAGACCAACTAAAAACTACCTTCCGTACCCCGTGGGGAACTTATGCTTATCGCAAAATGCCCTTTGGATTGATTAATGCTGGTGCTACCTTTCAGAGAGAAATGAACATTGCTTTTCGAGGCTTAATCAATCACTCTGTAGTAGTCTACTTAGATGATGTGACCATTTATTCTAAAAACAAAGACGATCATCTAACTCACTTACGAGTTGTTCTGCTACGATGTCGTAAATACGACATCTCCTTGAACCCCAAGAAGCCTATTTTTGCGGTAGAACAGGGTAAATTACTAGGATTCATTGTGTCTAGTGTCTAGGATTCATTGTGTCTAGGGTAAATTCCCCCACCTACATCCAAGAAATCCATGCAGTCTTTCCTAGGCCAAATTAATTTCGTGAGAAGATTTGTCCCCAGTTTCTCCGAAATGGTCAGGCCTCTCCAGAATCTGATTAAGAAAGACACCCAATATCACTGGGGACCAACCGAAAACCAAGATTTTAATGATATAAAGAAGGCCATAATAGATGATCCGTCTCTCATGAGCCCTGATTTCTCTCAAGACTTTACACTCTATACTTTTGCCTCTGATAGTTCTTATGCCACAGTCCTAACTCAGAAGAATTCTGAGAACAATGAAGTACCCATCGCCTTTATGAGCTCTGCTTTCAAAGGCGCTGAACTTAACTACCTAGCAGTCGATCAACAAGCCTATGTTGTTTTCAAAGCAGTTAAGAATTTCCGGTCCTATCTTTTGAAGTCAAGGACGAAGGTCATTGTCCCCTACCCTGCCGTAAGGAACTTGTTAGTGCAAGAGTTAGGAGAGAAGAGAGCCAACTGGGTCACCTCCTTGCAGGAGTATGACTTAGAAATCACCCTAGCACGGATTGTGAGAGGCCAAGGATTGTGTAAGTTGTTTGTTGATTCAGAAGTAGAACAACGAGAAGATAGTGATATGTCAAACCTAGAACAACACGATCAAAGTTTGATCTATTGCACACAAAACCTCGCAAGTCCTTGGTACGACGATATTAGATTTTGTCTTGAACATGGATCAACACTCCGTCACCTTGACCCTGCCAAGAGAAGAGCGTTGAGACTAAAGTCCACCTCCTTTCATCTAGTTAACGGTATACTGTTTCGTAAGAATTTTGACGGCGTACTGATGCGCTGCCTCGAAAAAGACGAAGCAGAAAGAGTCTTGCTTGAGTTGCATGCAGGAGAAGATGGTGGTCACTTCGGTGGCAATACCACTGCTCATAAGGTTTTAAGAGCCGGTTACTACTGGCCCACGCTTTTTAGGGATGCCTATGCTTTGTGTCGCAAATGTATTACCTGTTAGAAAGCATCAGGGCAGTTGCAAAAACCAGCCTTCCCCTTGCAACCCGTTTCAGTCGATTCTCCTTTCCAGCAATGGGGCCTTGATATCATAGGTCCTATTAACCCTCCATCCTCACAACAACACAAGTATATTGTGATAACCACTGATTATTTTACTCAATGGTCTGAAGTCTCCGCGCTAAGAAATGTTAACACAAGTCAGGTGATTACCTTTCTGAACTCGAATATCATCACTCGTTTCGGTATCCCTGACTGCCTAGTCTTCGATAACGCTTCACACTTTTCTTCTCTAGAGATGAGTGAGTTTTCTTTGGAGAAAGGAATAAAGCTTAAGTATTCTTCTAGTTACTACCCCCAGGGCAATGGCTTAGTAGAATCAACAAACAAAAACTTAATTAAAATCATCAAGAGAACCGTGGCTAAAAATCACAAGAACTGGCACAATGCACTGTGGGCTGATAGGGTAACACCCAAGGCCGCTATAGGTAACTCCCCCTTTTTCCTTGTTTATGGCAGAGAAGCCATTCTGCCACCTCACATTCTTCTTCCTTCACTTCAATTTTCACAAAAAGTCCAAGAAGAAGATTGTCCTCCTTTAGAAAGTTGCATTAATTCTTTGATGAAGTTAGAAGAAGAAAGAACTCGAGCTAAGCATAAGTTAGATCAACATCAACAACTGATTAAAATTTGGTTCGATTCTAATTCTTCTTCTGATAGGAACTTTGAAGTAGGCGATCTCGTCTTAAAGTGGGACAAACCACATGAAGGAAAGGGTGAGCATACCAAGTTTCAAAATTTATGGCTTGGGCCATTTTTGATTGCTGAAAAGTTGGGTCCTAGTTCCTTTCGATTACAGAATCTTGAAGGGCAGATTGACACCTATCCGGTGAATGGTCAAGCCCTGAAAAGATACTTTTCTTGATAAATACCCCTGTATATTATGTAAATATTTCATTTTTGTTTGTATTTTCGTTTGCTTTCTTTTTGGTTTTGATTTGAATTGATCAGCCTTTTTCATTGTGTTTTTTGTAAAATATGCATATCTGTGAACTGAGCCATTCAGATAAAGACCATAGAAAAATTTCTTCGTTGAAATAACTTTTGAAAGATTGTGCAAACATCAGTGATATATTTCTGAAAATGATAATTATGTTGGAAAATTTTGTTGTTTGAAAGAAGTTTATTGATTTCAATCTCTGAGCAAAGTTTGTCATGATCATCTATTATCTTTTTACGCTGTCCCTTTTCCATAAAGGAATGAATCAAAAGATGTCTCCCTGTCATAGGAAGTTGTTTTTGGAAATAAAAACGTTTCTGGAGCTGAATAAAGGACAGTGTTAAAAAATTATGACGAGGTCTGAAAAAATTATGTTAAAAATCAAGATTATCAGCGTCACCCCGCTCAGCTGTATATGTACAAAAGAAAACAAAATAAAAATATTAATAAGAGTTGTGGGAAGTGCTTGTAAACCCGCTGGGATACTGAACAGGTCCGCTAGCAACGAGTAAATGCAAGCATGGCGCCAAGACAACTTCACCGGGGTACTGAATACGCCTGCTGCAGCGAAGCAATGTCGGGTACATGAAAATCTGTAAAAAAAAAATAAAAAATATTATAAGAAACCTCTTTAATGTCCTTTATTTTGATCTGGAACTTCTTGACAGGATACAGATGTCAGAGTGGGTTAAATGGCAACCCTGTCGAGGCTATGGACGCCTGCTGGCAATAGTGGCCATGCCAACAGTATTGAATATTTTATCATTAATATCGTGACTTGCTGATCTTAGAACTGTTATTAGTTTTCATCTTTTAAAACATCACTGGAAAATATGGTAAATGATGATGTTTGTACAATTTTTTGGTTGTTGTTTTTTGAGTTGAATTTTCTTTGTTGTTCTAATCTGGATTTTTATTTCTTTTGACAGAGATAACTACTTCTACCAGTGTGTCGCCATTGTTGGCATCCAATTCAATTTTTTCAATTACCCTATAAGCTGCCTACACCTATGTCTTCTGAAATTCAATTTGTCATCACATTTTGCAAATTAATGATATTTTCATTTCTTGCGACACTTGCACATTGGTCTCCATTTAGTTTTCACGACTGTAAGCGTTAAAACTCCTCCATCGTTCTTGGAACTGTTATGATCTTTTATTGATATTTTGATTGGCACTCAACTTTGGATTATCATTAAGTGGCTAAAAGATTTTCGAACTATGCCTATTTGCCTATTCTTACTTCGATTGCGCAACTTGAGTTTTATTTAGTTGGTAAGGCATTGAGCATGAAAGTTATGTTTTTTGAAATTTCCCTAGTCATTGAATTACATAGGGATCATGGTTTATTTTTGGTTTATATATATATGATGTGATCCTTATTGTCATAATGCTTGCCTTGTCGATTTTATGAAAACAATTATCGCAATGTGTTTTTTAAACCTTTGATTAAAGTGTTTGAGTATGCAATGGCGCGATGGCTAAACATATGGTTTGGTTTCACATTTGAATATTCATGGTTTGAAATATTACAATGGCACATTGGTATATTATTTATCGTTTGATTTTTGGATCGACAGAGTAATATGGTTTGAGTTATGTTATGATTGATTGAACAGAGGATTAATTTGGCGGTTGTACTTTATAATTAATATTCCACATGGAAATAAATGATCCCACCACCCTCGCATGCACACATTAATTTCTCCCCTTTGATCGTTCATGGTGGTTATACCATATGACTCTACTCTGTGTGCTGGTGTTTTCAACCCAAACCCTTACCATGCGCTCGCACCATGGCTCTAGTCGTAAGCGCTGAACCGAATGGTAGCCAGGCTCTATTGATGTTCGACAGTGCCCATGATGACCTTGAGGAATTTGGATGGCTCCCGTTCATTCGAAAATTTGATGGTTTTAACCTTTGTGTGGTTAGGCAATTCGCCACGACCTTTGATGGCTGTCGGGCCAAGGTCGACGATGTTCAGTTACAAATTGACGAGCATTTTCTCAGTTTAGTTATGGGTTTGTCTGCCACTGGACAGAGATGGTCCAAAAATTGCAAAGTGGAAGAAGTCCCGTGGACTTTTCTCTTCCAGTTGCGTAAGGTTAGCTCATGCGACAAGGGTTTGCCAGTGACAATGTTGAAGAAGTGTTGGCGTGAGTTGTTTATGGTAGTCAAACAGTTCATTACTTGCGAAGGATGGTATGGTTTTGTTTTCCTGCACCACCTTCATTTGCTTATGGTTTTCATGGGTTTCGAGCTTAATATGCCATACTATCTGCATAGGAGCCTATTCAAAATGTCTAAAAAGTTCAAAAAGAACTAGGCTGAAAGCAGCCTTTTTCACTATGGGCTGGTTAAAATGATTGTCGTTTATCATTTGGGGTTAAACCGATACTGTTGGAATGTTTTTCTTGCACGCAATGGTTTTGAGGATTCCAATCCTCCACAGGTTGATAAACCTGTGGTGACCGAGAGCAAAGCCATACGCCCGGTACTCTACAGTGTTCTATTACCTAAACCCTTACCCGACTCACCTATCGACCTACCCCACTCTGTGACCAAGGATGTCGAAAATGTTAAGCCTATGGGAAAGAAGCCCAAAACCAAACCCACCGTAAAAGCCAAAGGCAAAAAGACTGCCCGTCTAATCTCTCGCATGGCGAGGAACAAACCGAAGCCCCCTGTCAATCCTGACCCTATCGTTTTAAGCGAGGACTCTGATTCATAGGTTGAACGATTTTTGGCAAGTGAATATCCCTATTCGGAAGGGTTGTGTGTCAAACCCTCTTACGACTTCGTGACAAACTTGCCACCTTGTTTGCAAAATGACTCTAATTACCCAGGCATTGAGCTGCCTTGTGAAAACCCCGGTCATGCATCAAAACCCTCTCCTTCTCTGTCGAAGCCTGCAGTGCCACCCTGTGATCAGTGTGGCTCATGGTTAGAGAGATACTATCTCGATGTGCCTATGCTACAGTCAAAGATTAAATCTTTGGAAGACCAAGTTACACTGCTTACCTGTCAAAAGGATGAGTTACAGACCGCTGATAAAAGACAAAGAACGACAGGCTCCATTTTATTTAAAAATGTGGAATCGGCCACAGCTGTGGTGAATTCTAAGCTGGCGTAATTGGATAGCCTCGTCACACAGGTATGTGTAATATCAATCATTTTTGTAAATAGTATAAGTTGATATAACAATTCAAGTTTGGTTTGAATAGCTCTGTTCAACATTGATTGGTTTCGTTGCATTGTGTACTCAGCCTTGCTTTGACTGAATGGAATTCTGTTTAGTTTCAATTAGATTTTAATCGATCCGATTTGATTTGATTTGGATTTGAGTTGTTTTATTTTAGCTAAAATGAATGCTCTATCGATTGGATTCGTTTGTATCTGTTATAGACGCAAGTTGTTCCTCCTATTTCGATTCTGAACATGATCACATGTCGTTTTGGTTTCATTATAATGTGTGTGCTATGATTGGTAACGATTGTAATATGGTCAATTGTTACGGTTTTATGTCTATATGGCTCTCGACCAACTCGAATACCGTTTGGATTATTGTTAATATGATGTTGTATGAATTTACCGAAATCATGAATGGATTCAATTCGTAACAGTTATGTGAAACCCAGCCGATTAATTCATTTTGGTTTGTTGTTAGAATGACTCTATTATCGGTTAGATTTGTAATGAAGATTCAGTTACAAGTTGATTTGTAAAACGAGATTGGATTCACTATTATTCTATATTCAACCCAGTCACGATTTGTTGCCCAGTTTACGATTATCACTTCTGTCGACTTGATAATGGTTCTGATCACTCATAATTGATCCTGTCTATTGACTGTATAACACCCAATGATCGAAATCTATGGCGAATTGTGTTTGATATTGTTATGTTGTTATATTTACCCATGATCGTAACAGTCTTTCCACTTTTTATTCAATTAAAACGACATAAATCTTACGCTGCATTACTATAACCATAACGATTGGATTCTGGTTGTGTTGGATTAGATCGTATCACACATGATACGACTTACTATGGATTTCATTTAAAATGAAACAGTCTTGCTATTCTTTGACCCGATTTTATGGTAAAATGAAACAGAGTATTCACACCCCTGTTTCGATTAAATCACTTTTGGTTATGTTTCATATTCAATGAGAAAATCATTTGAATCATTAGTGATTCGTTATTAATGTTTATTGAAAGAAAAATTGGATTTGATTCTTGTATAAATATTTGATTTGATTTCTATCTGATCATGTATGCTATTTTAGACTAGCTACAGAATCAGATGATTCTGTAGCTAAGTCTATAGAATCAAATTTTTATTATTTTTCTCATGAAATATCTTTCTAACTTGATATGTTTGGTATATTGCAGATCAATTCGAAATTGCAGTGGATATGAGGAGTAGTTAGGGGATATTTCAAAGATTTTACTTGCATTTTAGTTTCCTAGTTTAGTCGATTTTGGGATATCTCCCAGATTATGTAAAACTGTTTGGTATTATCCACATGGAGGTTTTACCCTATGGTGAGACTTATATATACTTATGATTTTTGTAATAATGTGCATCCTCATTCGTGGGAGAACAAGGATATGGAGTTTTAATACAAACTGAAGCAGAATTTGGTGTTTTGTTACAGTTTTAGCTTCTCATCATATCAATATTTTGTTTCATGTTGTGTATATCAATTTGTATCTGGTTAATGACTACTTTAGCTATCTTAATCATGTGCAAATGATATAGTTTTAATCACTGTAATCCATATCTGGTTTCTTCCAAGTGTATAAAAGACATAACAATTGTTTAGTTCAGTTTGTGAATGATAGGTTTATCTTCTTCATAAGTTGAATTATAAAATATAAGTTTTTGCATAACAGGTTTCCCTTATTGTAGAGATTTATAAATCATGAAATTGTTATGAATTTTTATGTCTTGTTTGTCCTGTTAACAACTCAAAGAGCAGCACAGCCGATCGTTTACGAAAAGCTTCTAGATCAATCAGGTGCGTGTTTCCTTCCTCCGACCAGCTTTAGAGTCATCACACATGGGACAAATTAGGAGCGTTTCCAGGTCAGTTAGTTACTTCTTTGTTTACTTTTCTTATTAGTAGTTTAGTTTAGATATAAGTATAGTTAGATTTATATTAGATCATTTAATTTCAGTAAATTATATTTCTTTTTCATAAAATATAAAATCAAAAAAAAAAACCATATCTTGCTGTCTTAGGGCAGAAAGCACATGAGTTTTGCAAGTTTTAATTAAATCTGTAGATTGTTTATATTGTATATTTGTGAATAAGTTATAGTGTAACAAGTAGTTAGACAACTAATTATTAGGGTTAGTGTAATAGTAATTAATAGATTGTATAGAATAGTTAGAGTAGTTTATATTTAGTTTTAGTTCAATTTAGTAGTTTGTTTTAATTAGATTAGTGTATTAGTTTGTTTTTAGTTAATTTGTTTTATTAGTTTTAGTTAGTTAGTTTCTTGTATTTAGTATTATTTTAGTTAGTTTTATTTGTTTTAGTTAGATTAGTTAGTTTAGGTTAGTTTTCTCTTTGGTTTTCTTAGGATCTTAGAGCAGCCAACGGAGCCGTTAAACCCGTCAGGGTGGTTCATTCAGAACGGCTTGGGTTATTAGACAACCCCGGACCGATTCCACTCTCTCAGTTGACGGACGGTCAATTTCGCCCGTCAACACAAGGTCGCTCTGAACGACAATTTGCAGAAGGGGATCAGGTGTTTCTTCGATTGCAACCTTACAATAAAAATTCCCTCAAGGTTGACCATTGTCAGAAACTTGTGCCCAAATTTTATGGTACTTAGACCGTTCTCAAGCACGTGGGACAGGTGGCCTATCAGTTATCTTTTCCCAGTAATTCTAAGATCCATCCTGTTTTTCATGTTTCCTGCTTAAAGAAGGTGATTGGAACTAAGTGTCAAAATCAAACCAACCTTCCCAAGTTTCATGAAGAAGGCTCCATTTGGCTACAACCACAAGCAGTTTTGGACCAGCATGAGTGTCGACTGCATCAACGAACCATCAAGGAAGTGTAGTCCAGTGGAAAGATACAACTCCAACAGATTCCACTTGGAAACCAACTACCATTATGCAACAATTTCCCCATCTCAAGCCTTCATGACAAGGTTGTTTTTAAGGGGGAGGACATGTTAGGGACCTAACCCCTCACGTAGGTAGAATAATATATTTCCATGTAATAAAGGTCAATATTAATAAGGCCTAGCAATAAGGAATAATAAGTGCAATGTAAGAAGACCTAATAGACACTTTCGCTTCTAGAAGGATCTTCCTCTAGATGGTTCTTTTGATATACATATTTAGTATAAATAGGAGTTGAGGGTATGAGAACTCTTGTCTTGGATATTATTGTAATAGAGCTTTTCTCTGCTAGAGGTTTCCCCCTCGAAGAGGCAAGTGAACATTGCTCTTAGTGATCAAAGTGCTCATTTTGGTGTTCTTCTGGTATCATTTTCGTATTATTGTGGTGTTGTTCTGGGTATATTGTTGTTCATCTTCCATTTCTAGCTATTTATTTTTGTTCTGCATACATTTTTATATCTGGAATATTACACAGACTATATGTTTGTACTAAAGATGTATAATTAAATTTTATTAAATTAATAATTTACTTTTATTTTTAATATACGTATATACATAAAAATAATTTTGTTAAGAATATGCATATGCGTAACAATATTCTATTATTGATAACATTGACAACTATTAGACTAAGTGTTCGTTATGTAGGGATATACTTGTACGAAGGTGTGGAAGCTATATGTGTGTGGGCACTTTGAATTGATTCTAGTCCATCCTAACCTCCAAACGTTTTACATTACTTCCCACATATGTTAACCTCCCATTGAACACTTCAGCTATTTACATTGCTTACAACATACACTATCCTCCTCATTGAACACTTCACTTATTTACTAAGTTTTACACCACATTAATACTTTACCTTTTTTCTTATTTTTACAAAGTTTTATACTATTGTTTTTACTATAAACACTTTACATTGCTTCCCACATATGCTAACCTTCCCATTGAAGATTTCACTTATTTATTAAATTTTACTCCACATTGAACAATTTGTTTTTTTCTTATTTTTATAAACTTTTATGCTAATTATTTTTACTTTATTCTTATAATTGTCGTCTTTGCATAAACAATAATACTATTTTTCTTTATAATATGAATATCTTTTGACAAAAACTTTTCCCACTCAAATGAAATGAGCTGCCATGCAACCCTTATTATAAATTGTAGATGCATTTTTCTATAATGTTTGGTCTGTTAGTTTTGAAACTCTCTAATAAATATAAATAAAAAAATCTAAACTATTCTATAAAATCTACAAAGTGAATTTGAAACTTGGATGCAATGCTTATGTCTATTCAATGATACTTTGCTCTATTGAAATGGCGACTTTCTAGTAAGCTTTAATTTTGCAAATAAAAAATTAATAATTGTTATGTTTTTAGGAAAGATGAAATTCTATAGAAAATAAAAATGAAAAACATCATTGATTATTACTATGTGCTATTTAAATTCGTATATTTTAGGATCAATTAAAAACAATTATTTTATTTTATATATATTAAAAATAAAACTGTGAAAATATAAATATAATTAATAAAAATTTAAAATTAAAACTATAAAAAACAATAATAAATTTTCCTGTCATTGATATTAAATTAAAATTATTATATTAAAAATTAAACCATGAAAGGTATAGTTCTCCTTATCTATACAGATATTTGGTTGGTTGAATTTTGATTGACGACAGAGACATCATGGCGCTTCGTATGGAAACCCATGTGGCGTTGGGTTATGTCACCGACCCGTTAAAGCTGGTTCTATAAACCCATGAGGTTTATTATCCAGCTGGTAACGAAGGGAGGTCCTCTACTATGAGCCATCATGCATTGAGACGGGCCTGTGATTTTCTATTGGAGTTCCTTCTTATTGTTTTGTCGTTGGACAAGGCGTCATCCATATATGCTCAACAAATTGTTTCTTCCTGGAAATCTAAACTCAGTCTTGATGTCGAATGCAGGAGCGATATTTTCTGGAGGCACACACATTTCCTCCAGCTCTTGGCTTCTTTTCAAAAAATAGAGGTAGCAGTGAACCAAAGAAATGAGGTGGGGTGATGACAGTAACAACAAAGCGAGCAAGGTCGGTGAGGATTTTCTATGAGAGGGATTTATGAACCAAAGGCAGAGCGATAGGATTTTGTGGGCCAAGGGTTCTTCCATTGTAATTCATGAGCTCTCCAATAAACTGAAAGGTAACGTATTGGGGTTTGTAGTGGGTTGGGGTTTGAGCTTTCATGGTTTTCTTAGAATCGATACTATCCTACCCCATTGTCCAGAGATAAAGCTACCATCTAAGAGTGAAAATCCTCAGGTTCCATATTCTGATGGAGTCACTTGCTAATTGTTTGAAAAAAGGATTATATGGGAAGTGTTTGCAGAAATTTCTAAGGGTTAAGAGAGTTGAGGGTCACACATATACATTCACTATATGAAAAAGATTCATTTATTTACATATTTAATGAGTATTGGCCCCTTACATCATCATTGTTTCATTTGGAAAAATAAATGTGAGATTTTTTTTTTCAATTATTTTTTTATTGTTTAGTTATATGATCATGTTAATTATCAATAGGGGTTAGAGGAGGGTTTGTGGTTTTAGGGAAGTGCATGACTTTTTATAATCCATTGGTTTCTAGATTTTGATCCTAACACTATGTCCATTATTAGAATTCCAATGTGGGTTCATGTTCTTGATTTCTCATTACATTTGTTGTATTTATTTGTATTTATTGGTTTTTGAGGATACTAAAAATACTTTGGAAACTTAGGAGGACAAAACTAGGGTTTTCACAAGACATTGCGACCATAGAATTATAGGGTGAGAGGGGAGGAGGATGGGACTAGGGTTTTCACAAGAGTTCAATACCATAGAATTATATGGTTTCTGCAGGAGGATGATAGAGGGATCTGATCATAGAAAGTTGTTGATCATTAGCAGATTGATCTTTGCATTGTCTAAGGAGTTCTCTTGAGCATTTGGTCTTTAGAAGCAAGCTAGAAAATTGACCCGATTGAATCATTACCTTCACAGGGGGGTTGATGTG
Organism: Picea engelmannii; assembly: GCA_009831015.1. Taxonomy (NCBI): domain Eukaryota; kingdom Viridiplantae; phylum Streptophyta; class Pinopsida; order Pinales; family Pinaceae; genus Picea; species Picea engelmannii. The sequence goes on from ML787198.1 coordinate 476,353, forward strand.
AGAAACAATATGCAAATGAGAATTAAGTAGGCTACATTCCAACCCAGCCATGATGATTTGCACCAATACCATCCGCTAGCCATATTTGTAAATTGATAAGATCATCTTTTGGCATTCATCAAGTTATTTTAAAAAAAGAAAATAATGATGTCTATATTCAATGTGTTCTTTCTCATCATATCATAGAAGAATAAAGGACTGATTTATGATTAGGAGACTGACAAAGTAATGTCTCAAAATCAGAAGCTTAGTAGATGGTTTCATTCTATCATTTTTCTATGTGTTTCTGCCACATAGCTATAATAGAGTTATAATTGTTTGTGCGAGGGAGAGAAGGGTTTGTTCTTGTGTGGTTAGGGTTTCCATATGATGATGTGACTTTATAATTCTAGGGTTTAGGGTTTCCATAGGATGATTCGAACATAGAATTCTATGGTTTAGGGTTTCCATAGGATGATGCGACTATAGAATTATAGGGTTTAGGGTTTCCATAGGATGATGCGACTATAGAATTATAGGGTTTATGTAGGAGGAAGTTGGCACAAACTACTATGGATACCTAAGATGGACATAATGGGATTCTGCAGGTAGTTTTAGGGCCTGAACTTCAGCATGATTGTAACAATGCAAGGACCAGTCCAGGATTCTTTTCCTTCATGGGTTGAAGATTGAAAAACAAAAATATGATATTTCTATAAGATATCAACAATCAATGGAATATCTTTCATCGTGCTTGATTCATGATGGTGATAAAGATACGATGGGGACCACTCACAACTTTTTTGTGGAAGGAGATATGTCAACATTTTGCAAAGTAGCTTGACGAATCAAAATTAGAGAAGGCATAGGGTTCTCGTAGGTTTATTTTACCTAGTTTTCTCTTTTGCAGTCCTTGAAGGATAGCAGTTATGGAGGAAGATTTAGTTGACTATGATGAAAATGACAACTGGGATTATCCCACAATTTTCCGCACAAATTAGGAGGTTCGAGAGATATGGAGATGATCCAGAGATTTCAATAATGCAGTCTAAGATAAGACTATGATCCTCCCTACAAACATGGACAGTACAAGTGGTGAAAATTTAGTGGGGCGTAAATCCATTCGAGTACAAACTGATCTAAGGGGCGGCCTCGATCGGGTCTTGAAGACACACTAAAAAATCAAAAAAGGATTTGACATTGGAGTACCTCTGGGCGCTATTGACTCCCCTAGTAATGGTTTTCAAACTTGGCGAAATAAGAATGTATCAAGGATAAGGTTTATAGAGTGAGTATAATGATAGGGTTTGATGTGGGGTTAAAGAGGGTAGATACTTTATCCAATTTGGCCCTCATCGAGAAGTTTATGGAAAATACTGCTTCAAGGAGACATTTAGTTTATTTGTTAGAAACCAGTTGGAAGAAGTTGTTGGGCTATATCGCAAGTTTTTGCATCTTGGTCAAAGGCTATATTTGTTTTGAATTCAATTCTTCTAGGCGATACTAGATAGGGCTTGGATTTGGGGCCCATCTAATTTTTTCCTAAAGCAGTGGAACACGAGTTTCGATCCTCAAACTAAACCTTTTGTCATTCAACATATATGGGTGTTACTTCTAGGGTTACCCTTGGAGCTCTAGTAAGGTCTGATACTAGAGTCAATAGAAAATTCCATAGGAAATGTCCTTTCTTTTGACAAGCAACACCTGTAATGAGAAGATAAAAGGGTGGAAAAAGTACTTGTCGAAATGGATATTAACAAAGGGATCTTGTTGGAACTAGACGTGGTTTGGAAGTTCAATTCTTTTTCTCAGATCCTGGACTATTGGAAGGTGTCATTAAGATGTATTGGTTGTCGATAGATAGGGCACCTAAGGCGGGATTGCACCGATCTCGATGGATCTTCTGAAGGAAAGGATAGGATGGGTAAAGAGAAGAGATATTTCCCTCACTAATGAGAAGGTCAGAGTTCCATCTACGTAAGTTCAAGAGAGAGAGAGAGTGGGGAGGAGATGGATGACCAGTCCTAGAGGACTTATGAATACTAGCATCCTTGGGACAAAGATAGACATAAGCTTCCAAAAGAGTCTACACACCAACGAATTCAGGTAAGTTAAAGTCCCGTTCTTCTCTTGTCAAGGAGACGAATTCTATATCTTTGTCAAAAGCATCAGATCACTTCCTTGTTTTGGAGGCTCCTACGCCCCCTCTTGTGGAAGTAGATGAGGATATAATATCTTTAGACAAATATTTGAAAGGTAATGATACCTATGCTTCTCGTGTTCTTCAAGACTTTGGAGAGATTTTTTAATGTCCTAACCCACACATCGGTAGATCAATGTATTCGGATGTAATAAAGGTCAATATTAATAAGGCCTTTCAATAAAATAGAATAAGGCAGATGTAAGAAGACCTAATAGAAGCTTTCGTTTCCAGAAGGATCTTCCTCTAGATGCTTCTCTTAATAGACATATTTAGTATAAATAAGGGTCGAGGGTATGAAAACCCTAGTTTGGATATTATTGTAACAGAGCGTTGCTCGACTGGAGGTTTCCCCCTCGAAGAGGCCCATGAACATTGCTTTCTAAATCAAAGTGTTATTTCAGTTGTTGTTGTTCTCATATTATTTCTATGTTATTGTGGAGATTATGCTGGTTATATTACTGTTATTCTGCCATTTCTAGCATTTTATTTATGTTCTACGTATTTATTATATCTGGTATCTTGCAAGTGGTATCAGAGAACTTTCCTTGCCAGAAATTGTGGGTATTTTTTTTTCAGGGTAGAGACGTATTTCAGCGTCTTTAAGCCATAGAGATCTGTCATTACGCGTATAAACCCGCGGTTGAGGGATTCATACACGCAGGAAATACAAGTGGTTCTTAAGCGCGCATCTGTTGGCCACCCTTGTAACCCCTATTGGTACCCCTTCGAGTGGTAGCACATCAGACAACACTTGTGTACAGATTGGCCTAGATTTCCTGAATCCCCCTTTAGATAAACCTATCGGTCGTCGGACTACTATAGTGTCACCGAGAACAACACTCGGGAAGATACTCTCTAGTACCTGGGTAGTCGGGTAGTACGGCTAAGGGTACGGTCTATCCTCCTTAGTTAGTGCCCTGAGATATTGGGCCGAGTACTACTGTTGGACCCCACATGTATATCAGAGAGCTATAGCACAGGGAAAACCCTTGTGTAGAACCCTTGAATACCTAACCCTTGGGGAACATAAACATAAACAAATTAAACTGGCCATATATATTGCCGCGCAACTGTGTTCGGGTTTCCAAGTAAATACACATTTATTTCTGGTTAAAAATTTGTGGATTTCAGCACTAAAACATTCTTCAGACCGAAGTATAACCCCGCAGCTGTAAAAAAAAGAAAAAAAAAAAAAAAAAATCTGGATTTTTTTTTTACCATTATTTGAGACCTATTCCATTAGATTCATCTCTTCTCCCTTATCACATTCATCCATATCATTTTTCTGCAAAAATTTATGAC
>ML787198.1:479886-526974 GCA_009831015.1 Picea engelmannii
TAGATTCATCTCTTCTCCCTTATCACATTCATCCATATCATTTTTCTGCAAAAATTTATGACCCCGCCCGCTCCCTTTTCAGTTCACCCATCCTCATGGCCCATACCCGTAGCCAAGAACTGGAGTCTCACTTCAACACCTTGTAATCTAGTTTCCTTGACACCCAAAAAGAAGTGCAACAACTCAGTGTTATTATTGCCTCCTTTGATACATCCATCAATACCACCATAAATGCATCCGTGCAGTCCGCAATGGAGGAATTCAAACAAGAACTGACCACCCAGCTTGAATATTTCTTTGCATCACTCTGCACCAAACTCAAGATCCCTACTGATGACCCTTTTCCTGACGCACATACAAAGACTGAAGGTGAAACTTCTTCCCATTCCCATACCTTTCAAGCCCATCACTTTCAATGAGACATACACCTTCCGCGGGTGGATGTAACCAAATTTGATGGATCAGACCCCAATGGTTGGGTCACCCAAATAGAACATTATTTCTCTCTCTACAACATTACAGATGACTTGGCCAAACTCCGGTGTGGTGTCCTCCATCTAGATCAAGAACGCTGGCAATGGTGGCAATGGAGAAAAACTTCCCGTCAAGGGTATATTGCTTGGACCCAATTTGTGACTGATATTTATGAACGCTTTGACACTAACACCAACCATTTGGGCCATTTGACAAAATTGAAACAATCAGGAACAGTAGAAGACTTCATAGTTGCATTTGAGCACTTGGCTTTTCGAATAGAGGGCATGAATGATTCTTTCTTTCGAGAGTGTTTTATCAGTGGCCTCAAGGAGGAGATTCGGGCCCATGTCCTCATGGATCGACCTACGAGTTGGGTGGAGGCTACTAAAAAATCTAAAGAAGCACAACAAATTGTTTCCTCTCAAAACCGTAATCCTTCCTTTATCCCTTGCCCTAAACAGTAAACCCCACTACTCCCTCTGCCCCATTAAAGATCCAAAAATTGACCAGGGATGAAATGGCTGAACTCCACCTCAAAGGCCTCTGTTATAATTGTGATGACAAATATTTCTCGGGCCATAAATGTAAGGAACAAAATCTTTTTATGGCCATCTCTGAGGATATTCCAGAAGAGGATGTTGAAACTCCCCTTGTGCCTGAGTCACCAGAAATCACTGACATAAACCCTCCCTCCGACCCTCCCGAAGTGGAACCGATCATTTCCCTCAATTCTCTCACTATCTTCTCTGCCCCCCAAACCCTCAAGTTAATCGGTTACATCAAGCACCGAAAGTTCATCATTCTGGTTGATAGTGGCAACACCCACAATTTTATTCATCGCCACATTGCCCAAGAAACCCATTGCTACATCCATGTTGTCAACAATTTCCAAATCATGATTGTCAATGGTGGTTCTATGAAATGTGGCAGGTGATATGAAAATGTGTGTCTCCAAATCGGTGACTACCACCTAAAATCCCATATGTTTTCTATTGACATGGGCAGTTGCGACATTGTGTTGGGTGCAGACTAGCTAAGGACTTTGGGTCCCATTCTCATGGATTTTCAAAACTTAACCATGCAATTCGACCAAGAAGGCCACCGATATAAATTCCAAGGCATCACTGCTGGTTCACCTGAGGTCATCAGTTCCCATCGCATGGAAAAGCTGCTAAAAAAAGGTCATTCTAGTGTCATTGCCCAATTCCATGCCATACAAGCCACAGAGACACCCCCAGTTACCCAAGACCTCCAAGCCCTCCTTTCTAAACATCAAATGGTATTTTCCACTCCCCAAGGACTCCCTCCTTCCTGCGGTGTTCATGATCATTCCATTCCCCTTGTCCCAGGAAGCCTTCCCCCCAATATCTGTCCATATCGCCACCCCTTTGCACAAAAAAATGAAATTGAGAAAATGGTCCAGGAACTCCTTACTGCAGGCATCATCCGTCCTAGTACAAGACCTTACTCATCTCCAGTCATCATGGTACTGAAGAAAGAAGGTTCTTGGAAAATGTGTCCTGACTTCCATGCTCTCAACAAACTGACCATCAAAGACAAATTTCCCATTCCTGTCATTGATGACCTCCTGGATGAATTGAGTGGCGCCCAATTATTTACCAAACTTGATCTTCGCTCGGGCTATCACCAGATACCTATGAAAGAGGCAGACATTCCCAAGATAACCTTTCGCACTCATGAGGGCCACTATGAGTTTTTGGTCATGCCCTTTGGCTTGTGTAATGCCCCCTCCACCTTCCAGAGCCTCATGAACCATGTCTTCCGCCCTTTTCTCCGTCATTTTGTCTTAGTTTTCTTTGATGATATCCTCATCTATAGCAAAACCTAGACAGACCATGTTACTCATGTGGATCAAGTTCTTCGCCTACTCTCTCAGCACCAACTTTTCCTGAAACAGTCTAAATGTGATTTTGGTGCCTCTGAAGTAGAATACTTGGGTCATCTGGTGGGAAAGGATGGCTTCAGGGTGGACCCAAAAAAGATTGAAGCTATGCAAGACTGACTGCACCCAAATACTCTCAAAAGATTGCGTGGATTTTTGGGCCTAACAGGGTATTATTGCAAATTTGTTAAGAACTACAGAAAGATTGCAACACCTCTCACGGCTCTCCTAAAAAATAACTCTTTCACTTGGACTCCAACAGCTGCTCAAGATTTTCAAACCTTGAAGACAGCCATGTGCACCACTCCAGTTCTATCCCTTCCTGATTTCACAAATACCTTTGTATTGGAATGTGATGCCTCAGGGAAAGGAATTGGTGTTGTCCTTATGCAAGAGGGTCGACCTTTGGCCTTCACCAGCAAGCAACTATCTGAAAGGAATCTAGGCAAACCCATTTATGAAAAGAAAATGTTGGCGATTATGCATGTCGTTGAGTTATGGCATCCTTATCTCTTGGGGAAACACTTCCAAATTAAGACCAACCATCAAAGCCTCAAGTACTTTCCGGAACAACGCATTTCCTCCCAGGAGCAACAAAAATGGGTGACTAAGCTCTTTGGATATGATTATGAGATCATTTACAAGAAGGGCAAAGACAATGTCGTGGCGGATGCACTGTCTTGGAAATATGAAGACGAAGGATCCCTTTTTTCTCTTTCCTTCATTGTACCGGATTGGCTCCAATCTATGCGCTAGGAATGGCTTCAAGATCCCAAAAGTTCGCATCTAATCCAACAATTGCAGAACAAGGCTCTAGCTTCCCCAGGGTACTCCTGGCTCCAGGATGAGCTTCGATACAAAGGCCGCTTGTATTTAAGTAAACAATCCAAGATCAAATCCATGGTACTTTTTGAGCTTCATGATACACCCATAGCGGGGCACTCAGGGTTAACCAAAACATATGACAGGGTCAAACGTTCTTTTTTCTGGGATGGTATGAAATAGGACATCTGTAAGTTTGTCGTTGAATGTGAGGTGTGTCAACGCAACAAGGGAGAAACAATCAAATCTCTGAGCACCCTCCAACCACTTCCAATTCCCCCTACTATTTGGAAGGATATCTCTATGGACTTTATTATAGGCTTACCCAAATCGGGGAATAAATCAGTCATAATGGTGGTGGTGGATCGCCTTTCCAAGCATGCTCATTTTTGTGCTCTTCACCACCCATTTACTGCATCCACGGTGGCTCAAATTTTCATGGACCAGGTCTTCAAGCTTCATGGCATGCCACACTCGATTGTTTATGATCGTGACCCAACTTTCAAAAGAAATTTTTGGCAAGAATTGTTAAGCTACAAGGCACACAATTGCATCTCAGCTCAGCTTATCATCCCTAGATAGATGGTCAAACGAAAGTTGTCAACAAGTGTTTGGAAACATATATGAGGTGCTTTGCCTCTGAAAAACAACACCAGTGGGCTCAATGGTTACCCCTATCCGAATGGTGGTACAACACTACATACCATACAGCCACTTGCATGACTCCTTTTGAAGTGGTATATGGAAAAAAGCCACCTTCAGTTCTCTCATACTTACCGGGTACCTCGAAGGTCCAGGCGGTTGACCAAACACTTACAGTCTGAGAGGATATTCTTCGTACCCTTAAAGAGAACTTGGTCATGGCACAGAATCGCATGAAGTAGCAAGCAGATCAAGGTCGCTCTGAACGTCAATTTGCAGAAGGGGATCAAGTGTTTCTATGACTACAACCATATAAGCAAACTTCCCTCAAGGCCGAGCATTGTTAGAAGCTAGCGCCCAAATTTTATGGTCCTTACACAGTTCTCAAGCATGTGGGACAAGTCGCATATCAATTAGTTCTGCCCAGTCAGTCGAAGCTACATCCTATTTTTCATGTTTCATGCTTGAAGAAGGTGACTGGAACCAGGTGCCAAATTCAAACCCACCTTCCAGAGTTAGCTGAAGAAGGATCCATTTGGATACAGCCAGAAGCAGTTTTGGACCAGCGTGAGCGTCTCCTGCATCAGAGAACCATCAAGGAAGTGCTAGTACAATGGAAAGATATGACTCCAACAGATGCCACTTGGGAACCAGCTACCATTCTGCAGCAGTTTCCACATCTCAAGCCTTGAGGACAAGGTTGTTTTTAATGGGGCGGACATGTTAAGGTCCTAACCCGCACATAGGTAGATCAATGTATTTGGATGTAGTAAAGGTCAATATTAATAAGGCCTTTCAATAAAATAGAATAAGGTGGATGTAATAAGACCTAATAGAAGCTTCCGCTTCTAGAAGGATCTTCCTCTAGATGCTTCTCTTAATAGACATATTTAGTATAAATAAGGGTCGAGGGTATGAAAACCCTAGTTTGGAGATTATTGTAACAGAGCGTTGCTCGACTGGAGGTTTCCCCCTCGAAGAGGCCTGTGAACATTGCTTTATGAATCAAAGTGTTATTTCAGTTGTTGTTCTCATATTATTTCTGTGTTATTGTGGAGATTATGCTGGTTATATTATTGTTATTCTACCATTTCTATCATTTTATTTCTATTCTGCGTATTTATTATATCTGGTATCTTGCAGATTCCCTCTACTGCTCCTAATCCACATGATTCTTCCTCACCCCGTTATCGGTAGTGTTCCCATAAACTACCAAGGAAGATGGAGCACAGAGTACTTGAAGGTTTAGTCGAAGGGGGTCTAGCTCCCATTTTGAAGTCACCAGTTCACCAAGGTCGCAAGTCCTTTATTTGCAAAGACAAAAATAAGGCCTCGAAGGAGGTCCAACAAGGAAAACAATTGACCATAACCAAGTCACTTAAAGCTAGGAATCCCTATGGAAAGGTTCTATCATGATGATCCTATCATTAAATGTGAGAGGGGTAGGTGGTGCCAGTGATAGACAAGCCCTCAAAATATTTTTCTTACTATATAATCTTGATATTATTCTTTTGCGGGAGACAATGGTCTCAGGGGACAAGGAAATCACAACTTTGTCAACTCTCTTTCCAAATTGGATTTTTAGCACACTAGATGTTGTTGGTATAATGTTTGGGGGGATGTTAATGACTTGGAATTCATAATTTTCTTTTTTAAACACCGATCTCCTTAATGCAAGTATCATGCTAGAAGGGGAAGCAAAGGACTTGGGAAATGTTTTTAAAATTCTTAATCTATGTGGGCCATATGTGGACTGAAGGACATATTGGGACTTGTTGATTGATCAAGGGAATTTGATGGAGGATAAAATTATTCTCGGTAGTGATATAAATTTCGAAATATACCCAAGAGAGGTTTGGGGGGATTTAGCAAGGAAATATCCATTAGCCCAATATTTTGTAAATCTCTTTGAAGAATCTAAACTTGTTGACATAGAACTTGTTCTCGTGGATCTGACTTGAAGGAATGGTCAAAGTGGCACATTGGGGGTTTCAAATCATTTAGAAATATTTTTTTTGGAAGAGCGTGTGGTGAGGAAATTGAACTTTGCAGGTCTTCGATAGGAGTGGGTGGGTCTTCCGACCATGGTACAACTTTCCTTCCACTAGAAAAGGATGATGAGAAACCCCCACGCCCATTTAAATATAATCATGCTTGGATAGGAAAGGAGGATTTTTGAAGGATTATTTATGATAAATGGGAATGTTTTAACCCATCTTTAGGTGAAACTGCAATGTCTCAATTTGCGAAAAATTTGAAGCATATCAAGAAGCTCGTTGCAGATTGGAAAAAAAATTAAATGGATTCTTGTCAAGTTGATTTGCTGAAGGTTGAGGAGAATATAGCTATACTTTTCTTCCAGAATATGGTGGGGTTATTTACCCTTAAATAACATGAATATCTCAAATCACTATAATAAAAGAAACATCGTCTCTTGGCCATTGAAGAAACCATGTGGAGGTTCAAAACTTGAGCCATTTGGCTCAAGGAAGGGGACAATAATACAAAGTTTTTTCACAATTTTGTTATCCACAGAAAAGCACATACCATTTGGGAATTGGATAGTCATGATGGAACTAAAATTAGGTCTTTCAAAGAAATTTGGTCCGCTGGGATGGCTTATTGCAAAACACTTTTCAAATAACCAGTGGAGAATCACATGGTTGAGAAAATAAGAATGGTTTTCCTATTCCCTAGGTATTTTGATCAAGAAATGTACAATAAGATGGAAGCCCCAATTACAAAGGAGGAGTTGAAGGAGGTACTAGCAGGTTTCAAAAATTCAAAGAGTTCGGGTCTGGATGGTTAGACAATGGAGTTTTATATTGGTTTTTATGATCTTTTGGAAGAAGAGCTTCTTAAGGTTGTGGAGGAGTCAAGACTTTCTGGTAGAATCTCAGGAGCTCTCAATGCAACCTTTATTTCTTTGATTCCTAAGATGTTATACCCTAATTCCTTTGGTGACTTCAGACCTATTTCGCTTTGTAACCTCATTTACAAAGTAATAGCTAAAATAATTGTTAGCGGAATCAAAGGGGTCTTGTTGACTTTTATCTCGGAGGGAAAATATGGTTTTCTCTTTAACATAAAAATATTGGATGCATTTGGGTCAACACAGGAGGGTTCACATACCATTAGGAAAAAAACGTTACCAACTGTTGTTATGAAGCTTTATTTTTCTAAAGCCTATGATAAATTCAATTGGACTTCTCTCAAGCTAGTCTTGCTCTAAATAGGCTTGAGGCCAAAGGTAGTAAATTGGATCTTGGGTTGTGTGTCATCAACTTCATTTGTGGTACTCATTAATGACACTCCTTTTGGATTTTTAAAAGTCTCAAGGGGGTTGAGAAAAGCCTTCCCTTTGCCCCCCTTTTTGTTTCTTCTTATAGCTGAGAGTTTGAGTATGTTAATTAATTTTTCAAGACTTGAAGGTTCAGTCAAAGGAATTACGGTAGCATAGGAAAAAAAAGTTAACACATTTGTTATTTATTGAAAATGTTCTTTGATTTAGGGATGCCACAATAAGAGAATGGAGGTATTATAAGCACATTTTGGAGACTTTTTGTTTGGCGACTAGAATGGAAATAAATGATAACAAATCTATAATCCTTTGTAATGAATTGTCCCCTAAAGTGGAATCTCGGATCCTTCACCAATACTCCTTTCATACTTCAAACCCTTTGGATAATGGTATAAATTATTTGGGATATCATTTGAAACTAAATGACTATAGAGTGGAAGAATGGATGTGGCTTTGCAGGAAAATCAAAGCTATGATTACTTGTTGGTGTTATAGGTGGATTTCTATTGGTGGAACACTAGTTTTGCTAAATGTTGTATTCGAGAGAATTCTTATCTACTAAATCTCCTTAGCATGTGCCAAAGAGAATTTTAGAAAAGATAATAAGTAGATGCTATAGTTTCCTATGGACGAGTAAAAAGAAGGAGGGAATCCCATTTGTTAGTTGGAAAGTTTTGGAAAAACCAAAAAAAGGGGGAGGGTGGGGTCTAAATAACATCCACTTGTTTGGTCAAGCACCAACAATGAAGATTTTGTGGAGACTATTTTTCAATGAAGGACTATGGGGAAATATTATGAAGAAGAAATATCTCAAGGATTATATAGTGGAATAGTGGATTGGGGTAGAACCAAAATATATCAAAGGGGCTTCTAATATAATGAAATATCTAGTCTGAGCCTTTCTAGTGCTAGAACGATAGGTGGTTTGGAGCATTGGCAGAGGGGATTGGGTTAGGCTAGGGGAAGAACCATGGGTAAGATTTGAAGAATATCTTATGGGAAAGAGGAATCACAACTCTGGATGACATAGGGGTGTAGGGAGCTAGGGATAAATGACTTCATAATTAGCTTTCTTCGGAGGACTTAGGTTTTCATGGAGACTTGGAAGAAAAATGGAGATCATACATCCTACTTCTCTCACATAACACAATATCTAAATGATATTGGGGATGAACTAGTATGGTACTGGAACAAAGAAATTGGTTCTCTCACTGAAAAGTTGGGTTATGAAGCTCTTTCATTTGGGTTTTTTACATGTGACAACACATGGTGGTGGTCATTGGTTTGGAAATTGAAATTCCCCTTGAAGAAGTGTACATTCATGTGGTTGGCGCCGACAAAGATAATTTTGACCTGGGACAATATTCAAAAGCATGGTTGGAAAGGACCTAATAGGTGTATCTTTTGTAAGGTTCGAGAGGAGTAAGTGGACCACCTTCTAGTTTCATTCTCTTTTGCAATCATGGTTTGGCAAGAGGTGCTACGATATTTGAATTTTCTAGGAACATGGAATCAATCATCATTACAACTCAGTGTTTCAAGTCCTAGATCATGAATCCATATGTCAAAACCTTCAAGGATCTCCCTTGTTATGTTATCTAGGGTATTTGGTTGCATATGAATGGGGTTGTATTTGAAGACAAGAGAGGCTACCCCTCGACTAGTTCACAAGGTTCGAGATGCCTTTAGATAAAAGAAGAAGGAGGATCCTAGAAAGGTTTTCATGCCTCTTAGAGCTCCTTCTTTCAACTTGTCAGTAGCTTGGGTTTACTTTGATGGTGCTTCCGAGGGGGTACCTAGTAGATGTGGAGCTAGAATTGTATTATACTTTACTTTTAATCATTGTTTCCATTTAAAATTTGGAGCTAGCTAGGCACCAATAACCGATCATAACTGATAGCACTTTGGGTGCTATTAAATTTTGCATGAGACAAGGGTATTAGAAATATACATGTGTTTGATGATTCTAAACTAGTAGTGGATTGGTTCAAAGGGAAAGAAAAAATGGTCATATTATCTTTGTCAACTCGGTAGCATAGAATAACGAAGTTACAAGAAGCATATGACTTTGTTACTATGGAACATGTTTACAATGAATTCAATCATACAACTGATGCACTTTCCAAGGAGGTGGTAGCTTTACAAGAAGGACTGTTGGTTTGAAAAGAATTATGAGACGAGGAGGTTGTCCCAGAAGTGAAGTACCCTCTCTTTTGAATGTTGAATGGTTGGTTTAGCTTGATGCGGAGGAAATTTCTAGAGAGGCCTTGTTCCTTTTTTGTTTTAACAAACAATAATTGTATTTCTGAAGAGTTCTTTGATGAGATGTTAGCTCATTTTGGTTAGTATTGGGTATATGCTAAAGAATATATCTAATTTTTTCTTATTGGTTGAAAGGTTCTTAAGTGTATATGAAACCTACAAAACTCCTTTTTGATATAGTAGGATTGTTCTATGTATATTTTGATTGCTTTTATGAAATAGAAAATATACAGTTTTTTTCTCGGAAAAAAAATCAGATCTTGAGAGAGCTTTAATGAGTTTATGTACATATGCATGTATACGTGTTGAGATAGACCTTAATAACCTTAGTAGGGGTTTTCTAGAAAAAAATGATTCTCAAATGATGTTTTTTTAAATTCACACAAGTTCTGGATTAAGAGAACATGACATTAGACAAAATGATTCTCAAATGGAAAAAAAATTAAATTCATAAAAGTTTTGGATTATTAGAACATGACATTTAGATGCAAGATATGTCATCATTATAGGTCATTTATAAGCTGCTTGTACCCATGCCCAAGCTCATCCTCCAAGGGAAAAAATGGGCAAAACCAAAATCAAAGAGATGAAATTTTTCGAAGGAATCAAGTTCAAATACTGACATTGATCCAAATGAGGTGAATGAGTACTCGACCAATGACATTGATCTGAAAGAAGTAAATCAACAACTGAATGTGTTGATTGGAGAATCCACTCCATTTTCGAGAGATAAAGTGGAAGAAATAGATGCAAGGTTTTCCTTTTCGAGAGAGGTTGTGGTTGTTCAAGGTCCTCTAAGTGGCATGAAAATACATCATGAAATTGATACCTCCAATTCAGATAAGGAACTAGTTCCTTCTAAGAATTAAGTTCTATGTATATAGATATTTGGTTTGTTGAATTTGGATTGAGGTAAGAGGCATTATGACACTCCATATCGAATCCCTTGTGGCGCTAGGTTGTGTCATGGACCTGGCCAAACCGGTTCTATAGATATTGGAAGTTTATTATTTGGTTGGTAATAGAGGGAGGTCATCTACTATGAGCCATCAAGTGCGGATGGCGTGATTTTCTCTTGGATTCCCTTCCTATTGTTTTGTCGCTGGATGAGGTGTCATCTGAGATGAAAATAGATGCTCAACAAATTGCTTAAAAATCTAAGCTTAGTCTCGATGTCTAATCTGGGACCAATCTTCTAAATCATAGTTAGTTATCCTGACTCCTAAGAAAGGTGGAAAAAAGTTAAAATGAAGAAGGGGAAAAAGGGAAAGATCAATCATTCTTTTTTAAAGGACAAGAAATGACATGTACATTACTAATTTAAATCTTGTAAATGGAAGCTTCCTTGTACTCATGTATAATATGCCCTTATACTAGCTTTACTATGTATTATTCTTTAAGCGCCTAAAGAATTTGATATTCATTCTCTAATAAAATAGAAATTACGATTTTTTAGAGGGAAGATATTTATTTTGTCTATGAAAGCTTAACTTAATAAGATAAAATACAAGCTTAAGCCTTTAAGTTATGTGGATGTTGTTGGATAATGCCAACCAATTTATACTCGTTTTTAGATATTGGGCAGATTTTATGGCCTTTATTATTTTGTAATTAGTTGGATCAAATCAACTAGATTTAGAATACGGATAGAGGCACATTAAATGTAATCAGTTTCTTGTAACTGAGTGAAGACTTCTATATATCTATGTAAGCATGTTAAGGTAGAGAGTGTGAGATGTGAGAGTGCTTGAGACACATGAGCATGAGTGGTCTGGATGATGTATTATCTTCCTTGCATAATATTAACCAAATATCAATGTCACATGGATGTTTCCCTGTATAGGGTTTTACCATGTAAAAACGCAGTGTCAATTCTGTGTTTTCTCATTTGCTTGTATCTTGTTCTATATTTGTTTTTGTTGCAGATCAACAAGTGGTATCAGAGCTCAAAGTTGAAGGATTTGAAAGCGAAGGAGAAAAATAATTGTTAGAAACACACAGAGGATTCAAAAGATTGGTCATTGGATGAAAGTATAGCAGGCCGGAAGTCATAGTTCACATCCATTGCAGCAGGACAGGTGCGATACTGGGACAAGCACGATACTAGTAGATCATCGTTCTTTATGTTTCACAGGTGAAGCGATAACAATGGACATGTCTCGTGGAAAGTTTTTTTTTCACGAGGTATGATAACCGTTGAAAACTATTTGAAAGTTATTTAATTTGAAGTTTTACTATGCACAGAACTCGATATTTGAAAAGAGCTCAAGAAGTACGAAAGCGAATTTTTGATACACAAAATTTTATAAATGGGAGGATATCATTATTATTAAGGTGGATGTTTATTCGTTTGAGAAGTTGAGTGTTCTTAAAAGGTTTATATATATATATATATATATATATATATATATATATATATATTCTTTTTGCTCAAACCTTTTCTGGTTTAATTTTGAACCATACTTCAAAGTTCCATTTTTTGAATTATAATATATCCCTCATAACAAAAAACTCAGTTTGTCAGCAGTGGTATTGGGAGTTTGTGCTAATGAAAAAGGTTCAAAGTTCGAAGTTTGAGGTAGAAAAATTCAGTGGAAAAAACAACTTTGACATATGGAAGCTCAAGATGCGTGATTTACTAGTGCAACAAGGGTTGCAAAAGGCTTTGGCAGGAAAGACAAAGAAACCAACGACTATGACAAATGAGGAATGGGAAGATCTGGATGAAAAATCTCTTAGTACCATTTGTTTATGTCTGGCGGTTGATTTTCTGTTTAATATCGTAGGAGAGAATACAACATCAGGCTTATGGAGAAAGATGGAAAGTCTATATATGACAATTTCCTTGAAGAGCATGATTTACTTGAAGAGATAGGTGTACAATTTGCAGATGAAAGAAGGTACAACAATTTTTACCATTTAAATACCTTTAATACCCTTATAGTTCAATTGACTACTATGGAAGTTAAATTCGAAGATGGAGATAAGGCTATTACCCTATTGTGTTCATTGCCTGAGTCTTGGGATAATCTAGTCACCTCTATTAGCTTTACCTCAACATATGTTTTAGATTATGAATCTATTGTGGGAGCTTTGTTGGCTGAGGAGATGAGGAGAAAATCTAGTCAAGAAACCTCAACTTCAGAGGCGATGTTGGTCAGAGGTCGAACTAAAGAAAAAAATCAGAGAAGTTCTTCTCGATCTAAGTCAAGACAGAGAAAGGGTAAAGCAAAACGCTCGTACTGTGGAAAAACACGGCATGTTAAGAAAGAATACTGGAAAATAAAGGAATATGAGGAAAACTCTACGAAGGAAACAAAGTGGGTTGTAACAAATTCAGGTATGACTGATGAAGTTTTATCCATTTCTAGTAATTTACAATATCAAGAAGAATGGAAGTTAGATTTAGGTGCCTCCCACCACATGTGCTCACATAGAAATTGGTTCATTTTTTACCAATTTTTTGATGAGGGTGTAGTGTTCATGGGAAATGGTATTCCCTATGAAATTGTTGGGGTTGGCAGTATTAGAATCAGGATGTTTGATGGTATTGTTAGGGAATTAACATATGTTAGATATTGATTCGGATTTATGTAGGAACACAATGAAATACAGAAATACACATAAACACAGAGATGCAGCGGAAATAAGACTTCATTTAATTAATAACAAATGACTGAAATATGCTTGCAGACAGAATGGAAATAAACTAGCTCGGGCGCTGGTAGCTTATCTCTGAGAAGAGATGTGGATGCTACTTGCATCCGTGAGAAGATGATTACAATGAGGCTCTAGAGGCCTTTTTACAATAGAAGGGAATGACAAAAGTCATATACATCCAAAAACCTAACCCTAGGAGATGAAGCACCAAAAGTCATGTGGGCCCCGTTTGGGTAAGTTAGTACATCAACTTCCCGGGGTCGTAACTTTTGCATACGATCTCCGTTTTAGGCGTGTGATAGCTCGTTGGAAAGGTATCGTCGAGGATATTCATTTTGGGGGCTCAATCATGCCTTCGGCTATCATTGAGAACCTCGATATCAAAAAAACTTCATTTAGGCCCTCAAAATGGCCCCAGAAGTTAAACCTGCTAAAAATAGTAAATTGCCAAAATTGCCAGAAAACCGTTTTGAGCCAGTCGGAAAAGGTGGGTGGCCACCTATATCCACCTGGATCATATATGTACATGAGCTTAAATCAATTTTGATTTCATTAGGAGTGTTGGATTCTTGTGGATATAAGTATATAGGTCAAGGTGGAGCACTCACATTGTCGAAAGGAAGTTTAGTAGTGATGGAGGCAACAAAGGTTGATAACCTTTATAAGCTGGAAGGGAGTACTGAAGTGACATCTGAAGTGACATATGTATCTTCTTGTTTATGGCAGAAGCATCAAGGTCATAAGAGCAAGAAAGAATTGCAGGTACTGGTAAGCAGTAAATCATTTCCAGACTTAAAATCTTTGTTTCTGAATTCATGCTTGTTTTATATCTTTGCAAGTTATGATGGTGGTATAAATGGATGTTTTGTGTGGGATCCTAATTCTCATAAGGTCATCATTGACAGAGATATAGTATGTATGGAACAACCAAAAGGGTTGATTCAAGACCACAACGGTAAATTTGTTTGCATTCTGGATAATTCATTATATGGCCTATTGGTACCCAGTCAAATATACAAGAGGTTTGAATCCTTCATAGTGAGTTAGAATTTTTTAAAGGGTAGGAATGACTATACAATTTATAGTACATTCACAGTCTTGATGTTATTTGTTGATGATATGCTCGATGCAAGATGAAGCATGGATAAAATCAGTGAGAAAATGACTCAGGTGGACAGGACAATTCAGATGAGGGATCAAGGAGCAGGAAAAATAATTATGGGCATAGAAGTACACAGAGATGGTAATGGTAAGTTGTGGTTGGAGTTCAATATGAGCATTGTAAAACCAGTTTGTATCCCTCTTGATTTCCATTATAGGTTTTCTTCAAGCATAGGTCATGTTTATAAAGAAGAAAAGGTTATGTCTCGTGTAAGTTCAGTAGGAGGTCTGTTGTATATGATGAAATGGTTAAGACCAGATGTTTCACATGCTAATGATGTTGTCTGATACGTGACAGATTCAGGTGTTGTAGTGAAATGGGTGCTTCAGCGTTTGAGAAGCACAAATGTCACCTATAATGGTTACAGGGAAATAGTTTGTGATAATTGTAATGTAGATTTTATAGGTGTCTTGAATAGAAGGAGATCTATCACTACATATGTCTCAAAACACTGTTGTGGAAGACATGTTGGATGTGGAGTGACACCTCAGGAAATCCAAACTAAAGCAAGTCACACAGACGAGATCATGAAACCAGTTTTATTAGAGAAGTTGTAGTGGTGCTTGACTTATCTTGGCTTGCAGTATAGGTGATGAATAAATTGGACAATGATATTTAGGTAAATTTCTCTCAAGGTGGAGATTGTTGGATAATGCCAACCAATTTACACTCCTTTTTAGATGTTGGGCCTATTTTCTGGCCCCTATTATTCTGTAATTAGTTGGATCAAATCAACTAGATTTATTGTAGGGATAGAGGCACATTAAATGTAATCAATTTCTTGTAAGTGAGTGAGAACTGCTATATATCTATGTAAACCTGTTAAGGCAAAGAGTGTGAGATGTGAGAGTGCTTGAGACACATGAGCGTGAGTGGTCTGGCTAATGTATTATCTCCCTTACATAATATTAACTAAGTGAGTGGTCTCACTTAATTATCTCCCTTACATAATATTAACTAATAAATACATTTAAGACCATGAGTGCTCAATTGAAGCCTATGAACACAAATCAATCACTAAAAGTATGAAACTTATTTATTTAAAAATATTAAAACCTAATTAGGGATTTAAACCCTATTTATTTAAAAGTATTAAAACCTAAAGAAGGGGGCCTATAACAACCAAATAAGGTTCTACATGTGACGAGCCACTACTCTTCGACTCACAAGTCAGTCATGTAGACAAGTGCCAATAACTGCAAAGGGTCACAACTAAGTGATGTAGACAAGTGCAACAACTAATAACTTCCAATAACTAATAAGACAAGTTATTCAAACGCGGGAAGAGAAGCGGGCTGACTTGCTAAGGTTGTACTGGCTAGAGATTGGACGCGGGGTAATTGAACAGCGATTGACGCTGTTTTCTAGGCTAGTTTTACTGGGAGAATAGTTGCACGTTAGAAGGGGCGAGACGCGGGAATCCGGTGTGGGGACCGCTACCTGGATTCGCTACCCCTAGCGTGGATTATATGGTGTGCAATTTACTATCTCATAATAATTATATGATGCTATTGTATTGTCAGTGTAGTTTGGATGGTTATGAAGAATGATCGTTATCTTTTTCTATCCGGTGAAATTCTTATAATGAATAAAAACTCATAATAAATATGTTTATCAATATCTTAAAATTCATGATATGATTGTTAAGTCTTTAACTTGTGGATTTTTCTTCTTAGTGACTTCATGGAAAGTGGCATGGAACCAATATGCAAAGAGACGTAACAAATAGTAATCCGCGTTGAATGAACGGCGTACTAAAGTCCATTAACCTCTTCAACCTGAAGGCTTCCTTCCACCCAATTACGTAAAAACATATTAAATTATATCAAAACAGTGCAACGTGATACATGTTAAAAGCAGGGAAAGTGGACAATGAAGTAACAGCGCCACTGGACATTGAAGGAGAGCACAGGATGGATAGATTTAATTACAGGAACTCATCCAGTAGATTATATATGCTGTTCACGGGCCTTGTTGAAATATTTAAGCAGATCTATTTGTTGAAGTTACAAAAACCCCAAAGTGAACAGAATCTCATCAACGAGCACTTACTGAACATTCCCATGAAAGGCGGTGAATTGGTGAAAAATATGTGAGAAAACCAACCGTTTGAATATTTTTCATAACATCAGATGTGCCTCTCAAATCGACAAGCTGGAGAAGATCTCTGACTGCCTCCAGTATTATATGCCTGCCAACATGTTCCTTGAGGTGAAGAATCTCGCAGCAGAGCGGAAGGAATTTCTTCATTTTTACGGTTTGCGGCCAATGGATGAGTGCCAGAAGAATGAAACAATTTTAAAACGCGTGTTCAAGGTCACCAAAGATCCCCGTGAGAATGCCATTATGCTTCGATAAATGGGGGCAGATGCTATGCTTGATGGAGCTTTTCATGGGTACGCGGTATGGGAGCTTTTGGCAAAACGACTATGGCAACGATCAAGAAATTAGAGGTAATTGCGTTTCGATTTATTCAAATCATTTTTATATCTTGAAAGGCACTTTGTTTGCACTTATTGTATTGCTTAAATTAGGTAAGCGTTTCCATTTTTGAAATGGTGTGTAACTAGCACGAAGAGATTGCAAGCAAGAAGGTAAACGTTTCCATTTATTCAAATCATTTTGATATCTGGAAAGGCACTTTGTTTGTACTTACTGTGTTATTTAAATTTAATGCAACTTTCTTCCATTGACATACTAAAAAATCTTATTCCTATTTCAATGCAAGTTTTGGAGACAATGTGAGAGATGATGATTCATAAGAAATATCTTGAATTTCAAAATGCTAAGGATGTACATAGATAATTGTAATAAGGAAAACCAAGTCCAAGCCAACTTTTCTGGGTTTGGATGAAGTCTGGTTTAGAGTAAATTAGAAAAAATTCTTATTCTAAGAGGATGGGTATAAGATTCATGTGAAACCCATGATCATTTTACATATGAGGGATAATCTCTACTTGACTTCATGAATTTTCATTGTTGAATAAAGTTCATACCTTGTTTTTTTTTTTTGAGTTGTTGGCCGAGTTCAGTCCATTTCAAGTGCTGCAAATAAATAACTAATCAAATAGATATACCTCTTACAATATTGGAATATTATTTTTTATTCAGTTTTTAAGCATAGATCAATTTCAAGAGCTGCAAATAAACTACTAATCAAATAAATGTACCTCTTACAATATTGGAAAATTATTTATATACCATATATCATTGTGTTACTAATCAAATAAATATACCTCTTACAATATTGGAAAGCTATTTATATACAATATATATCATTGTGTTACTAATCAAATAAATATACCTCTTGCAATATTGGAAAGTTATTTATATACAATATATCATTGAGTTATGTTTTGTATAGATTTGATTATTATTATTGAGTCCAATATACACCAGGAACGAATCACCCTGTTAAAATATAAATTATATTTATAGTGAAAAATCCATCAAATGAAATTGCATTTTACATTAATGCAAATTCCTGTATCAATATTCCAATAAAAAAGATGCTACACATATACTCAATGTCCGAAATCATCTTTTCAAAATGAGCCATCAATTGATTTCATATAAATCCATAAAACAAAACGCGTGAACGATCATAAACCAAAACTTGTGTTTGATTGGTTTCCCATCTACAGAATTTCCACTTGATCTTATTGATGTGTGAATCACAGGTACAAGCAAAATGTAAGAATCTGCAAATTGCTCTGAAGGTGATAGGAAACACTTTGCAGGGTGAGCTTCGACCGCTGTGGGAGAGTGACAAGAACAACAAATGGGGAATCGATATCGGATTATCACAAAGGAGGGCTTATTAAATGCTTGGAGACAATCACCTCTGATTTCTTGATTGTTGCACAGAGCCAATGCCAGAGTTGTTTTGCCAACACCTCCCATACCGTGCACCCCAACAACGGACATCTCTCTGGAGCAGAGTCCAAATTTGTTCTTCTAACCCCACTTCAAAATCAGGCTTTACCAACCCGTCATAACTACAAGGAGCCTCATCAAAATCTCAATCAAGCAGATCATCTACACCGATTTGTTGAAGCATCATGGCATTCTCACGGGGATATTTGGTGAGCTTGAACACGTGTTTGAAGATTGTTTCATTCTTCTGGCTCTCAYCAATTGGCCGTAAATCTTCAAAATGGCGAGACTCTTCAGCTCTGTTACGAGATTTTTCAGTTCAAGGAACATGTTGGCAGGCATCTGGAGGAACTCATAGATCTCCTTCTCCAGCGGGTGGAATTGAAAGGCATATCTGAGGTTATGAAAAATATTCAAACGGCTGGTTTTCTCACACTTTTTCACCAATTCAACGCCCTTAATGAGGATGTTCAGGAAGTGTTTGTGGATGGTATTTTGTTCATTTGGGGTTTTTGTAAATTCAATAAACAGATCTTCTGAAATATTTGAATAAGGCCCGTGAGCAGAACATCTAATCTACTGCATGAGTTCTTGCAATTAAATCTATCCATCCTATGCTCTCCCACAAGGCCAGTGGCGCAGTGGCTCAAAAACAAATTCTTGTAGCTTTTCGCCTTTCAATATATCTAGCTAGTTGTTCTTTACTGCAAAATCGTTCTAACTTCAATATGCACTTTCCCTGCATGGAAATATTATCACGTTGCACTGCTTTTTGTTGGAATTCAGGAGTGGAAATTTATAACTGTCTATGCGTAATCCAAGGTTAGTAGTCTGCGGTGCGCCGTACATTCAACGCGGATTACTTATTCGTTACGTCACTTTGCATGTTCTATTTTGAGAAATATATGCATTAAGAAATTGAGAAATATATTTTGTTTCTATTTATATACATTTATTAATTGAAACTGCTTTGAATTTGTTTTTAACTTTATTTAAGTATTAAACGATATCAAAATGAATAACTTAAGTATCGGAAACAAAATCCAACAAAATATGATCATAGAAAGTATAAAAAAGAATGCCATGCGAGTTTATTGACCAATCATATACCAAAAAATGCTTTTATAACTGGGAAAACCATGTTCATGCTTTGATGGATTTGTGCATTAATCTTTAATCTGATTGTGTTTTAATGCATAATGGACAGTTCATGGAGTGCTAAGTCAAAGATTAAGGAAGAATTCGTGCATTTTCCTTATAAACAAAGTTGCATCTCACGCATTGAGGCATAGACGATCTTGCGTCCATAGTCAAACCATCATGATGATTTGAATGTGACCTTTGGGCAAGAGTTTCGACCTCAGCATCGAGTTCATGTGTGTCCAATGGATTTTGGACTTACTTTGTAAGATGTCCCATTAAATTAAATTAGTTGATGGAATTGGTTATCATGTTTCACAAAAATGCTTATTATGTAATTGGTTGCAAATTCAAAACTTTGGCAAAGAGTTTTAGTATATGGGCACCCATTACATAGTGCTACATAGTGAGCAGCTTTCTTAGGGTGTTTAACCATTAAGTCTATAGACACTAGTTTCATTGAAATAGTTATAGAGAGTAACTTTTATAGTATTTTTTTTTTTGGTAAAATTGATTATGATTTTTTTGCATAATTATATATAATGGTAATTAGTTAGAAATTTTGTCTTTTATTCAAGTTTTCTATATAGATAAAGATAAGTAAAGAGTAATAAAAATTAATTAGGAATTCTATCTTTTAGAAATTTCCATATAATTGTGTCGCCTTAATTAATTTATAATTCTCTCTCTATATATATAGTTGTATAATTATAATTTTTTAGGTATTTTATGGAATTTTTAAAATTTATTATTATTTGAAATTTTTTTCTTTGAAGATTTTTTTTTTCATTTCTGTTTATTTATTTTTTTAAATTTTAGTTTTGAATATATTTTTTTAAATGTGTTTTTTCTTTCATTTAAAAAAAAATTGGGGCACAGGTAAATCTGGGTGAGAATCAAACTTGAGACCTCATTTTTACAAATTTCCTTCCATTTACACAACACTTGCCAATCCGTTCTGGGGCCTCCTTTCTCTTTATTTGTTTTTAAATGTAAATTAAAAAAAATGTTGGTAAATAATTTTTCAATTGACTATTTAGGGTCCAATTTTGGGTTTTTTGTTTGCATAGGGATTTGTTGTCAAGACCATAGTTTCAATTAGGTTGTAATTAGCTATAATTATAACATTTAAAAAAAATGTTTTTCTTTAGGTAGTGTCACATTTTTTTAGGTGCTAATTTTAAGGTTTTTCTGAGCTACTGTATTAGTTTTGAAGGTTATGTTTGAAAAATGTTGTAATTTTGACCTTGTTTGAAAAGATGGTGCTACCAGTAGCACCACTTTTCGATTTGGGGGTTGATTTTCATGGTTTTTTTTTTAATATGGTTTTTTTTTGTCACAGTTCTCGTTAAGTCGGTAACTATGTTATGGATCCTATCCACCACAAGGTGAGCAACGTTCCTTCTTACATCAAGTTAATGACTAGCCATAATGACAGGAAATTAGGATCTATTGCGACACCAATCCAAAATTTGTATTGATTGCTCAAGGTGATCTTGTAGTTGTTGCATGGGGAAATCCAAATGATCCCAATCAACAATGTTTCAATCAAAGTAGATTCATGGGTACATAGAGTAATGGATAAAGTGTTGGAAAATTGGTTGTCATTGATGTCAACCCTAGAAGAAATCTAGAAGCCCCTAGAAGTTATTTAGTTATTATTGATGTCAACCTTAGAAAAAATTTAGAAGCCCCTAGAAGTGATGGGTTTATTTGAAGGAATATCTAAAGTGGTCCCTTTATGGCATAGCTTTAAGCATGGCCCTCAGGGGAAGACGCTTTGAAGAAGCCTAGAAGAAGCCCTAGAAATATGGTTGGAAATACAGTTAAGTGGCTTAGTGGTTAAGAATCCTTGGAGGTGTGTTATTGAAGCCTGAAGTTGTTTGAAGTTGTTTGAAGAAAAAAAACATGAAGGACATTGCAAATGCATGCAAGACCCTTATAGATGGATAGTCATATTCACGCCATTTCCAGTGGTAGGTGGAACACCACTTGGTTCCTCACGGTTGAGAAGTTATTCCTTCTTAAAGATTAAGCCCCAGAGTATGGTTAAGAAGCCCCTAAACGGTTACAAAAAGAAGTTATAAGTCGGCCCCAAAATGAGGACAAGAAGAAAGGTTGTTGCAAATAAGAAGTTACAAGTCGACCCTAAATTTAAGTAAAGGGGTTACTTGGAATAATATAAATACACATCAATAAGCCTCTCATTTGATCAACCAAGGAAGCAATTAAGAAAGTAAGAAAGTGTTTGATCTCTTAGCGAAACTGAAGTAGCGGAGTTGTGCGAAGGAGAAGTCTCAAAGCCGCATATAGGAGAAGGGTTTCTAAAAAACCCTATTTGAGCAGACCCTCATGGGCCAAGTATAGTGTGTCTAGCGAGGACCCTCCAGGATGCACAAGACTTGTCACATGAGTTTCCCAGTTTTTTCTAGCGAGGTTGAAAGAAAGGTTGAAGAAGGAGCTATCTTCTTTACTATGAAGATGAAGAAGGTCTCATGGTCTGAGATCTTATGCATAAGGTTGTTACATGATTAAAGGTATTTTTTTATGTATGTTTTGATGGTTATATCTTGGAGAGTTTTGATATATGCTTTGAGCATATCTTGGAGGTCTTTGGCACATGACTAGAGGCATAACTTGATGATTTTGGGCATATGATTTGAGGGACATCTTGGAGATCATGGCTTATGGTTTGTTGCACATCTTAGAGATTTTGGTACATGCTTGAGACATATTTTGGCACATGCTTTGCACATTGTTTGAGGCATATCTTGGATGTTTTGGCATACGCTTGAGGCATATCTTTGGCACATGGTTTGAGGTATATCTTGGATGTTTTGGTACATGCTTGAGGCATATCTTGGCACATAGCCTTGATGCATATCATGGTGATTTTGAGCACATGATTTGGAGATGCTCTTAGTGATCTTGGCATAAGCTTTATGTGGGTATTGGGATGGATATGGTTTTGATGATGATGATGTATCAATATCAATGATAGGTACAGTGACCAGTAGAGTTTGGTTTTGATGATGATGATCCGTGATAGTTATAGTGACAGATTGAGTTGGGTTTTGATGATGATGGTTTATCAGTGAAAACAATAGTGACAGGTTGAGTCTCACACTTATATTCTAGGGAGTAATGAAGGGGAAATGAAAGGGGGTTGGAGCCTCCTTCCAGTTGGAGACGAAGAATATAGGGAGTCGTAGATTCCTTCAGGTTGGAGCCTGTAAATAAAGGGGTTGGAGCATCCTTCTAGTTGGGGCTGGAGAATTCAGAGAGTTGTAGCTTCATTCAGGTTGGAGACCATAAACAAGGGGATTGGAGCCTCCTTCCATTTGGAGCTGGAGAATTTAGGGAGTTGTAGCTTCCTTCAAGTTAGAGTCTGTAAATCAAGGGGCTAGTGCCTCCTTTCAATTGGCACTGGAGAATTTTGGAAGTTGGTTCTTCCTGTGATTGTAATATTCAAGATATATATATTATAAAGTGTTTCGTAGTTTTATCCCAATTAGGTTTCCACTTAAAATTATAGTGTACTGTGTATCTATGGTTATATTCTTATGAAATCTTGAATGCATAAGTGATAAAATTTTGATTATGTAATGTTTACAAGTTCTGATTGAAAATGGTAGAAAGTGCTCAATACTGATTCACCCCCCCCCTCGGTATTGGTGAAGATTCCAACAATTGGTATCAGAACAAGTCCTTCGGAATCAGTCTAACCATTGGAAGGTAGATCATGGATTGCACGGATAATGGAACACCAATGTTTGATGGGAAGGACTATGAGATATGAGATCAAGAATGAAATTATTCCTATAAGCACAAGGATACGATGTTTGGTACTTAGTTGTTACATGATACACCGTTTCAAAGAAACCTCTAAAGACGACAACCAAAAATAAATTAAAAAGGAACAACAAAATAACCATGGATGTCATCCTAGATGGATTACCCGATTTGGTAAAATTCAAAGTGGGAAAATTTTCATTAACCAAAGAGATTTGGGATAATCTGCATAATCTCTACTATAAGGAATCTCTTCTTGTAATCAAAGAGTTGGATCATGTTGATCAGAAAAAAGAATATGTTGATATAGAACAAGAGGAAATAATCTCATCATGTCAGATAGAACCAAAAGAAGAAATTGAAAATGACAAAGAAGATGATGAACAAGGAGAAGTCGATATTGAGGAAAAAATAATCAATTCTTTAAGTGAACTAAAACGAGAAAGGAGGGAAAACAAGTCACTCAAGGAAGAATTGATCAAGGTAAATGAAGGTTCTCAAAATCCCAACAAAAATTCTGAAGAAATTGTTCACTTAAAAATCAAGGTAAATGAAGAAGAAATGAGATAAGAGATTTTGATAAGTCATCTCAAATAAATATCCACGGACTTAAACAAGCTTGAAGCATAATTTATTCAACAAGAAAGAAGCCTTGAAGAAGAAATCATCTCCTTGAAAACCAAACTTGAAGAAGCCAAGAGAACAAAATAAGCAATTAAGATCTAGATGATGAAGAAAGAAGAATATTGTGAGAAGCTTGAAGAAGAAGTCATCTCATTGAGGGTTGAAGTTGAAAATCTCGACAACTTGAAGATCTCTCAAGTACTAGAATATATTCTCAGCTATCAAAGGTCACCATTCAATAAAGCAGGTCTTTGATACATTGGTGAGACCTCATGCAAAGAATATGCAAATGTCGCTCCCAACAAGAGCGTTGAAGAGAGATGAAGCTCCACACCATTACTAAAGAAAGTTGAAGAGAATTGTTCTAGGTTTTTGGAAAGGAAGAATGAGTAGAAGGATAAGAATTATGCGAACATTCTCAAAGGAAGGGATCATGGTCAACAAGATTCAGAGAGTAATGAATGTGAAAGAGACGTATCTCCAAGAAGATCTTCTACCTCCAGAGATCAAATAATCTTCAATAATTTTTGGGTATTTTGGTTGCATAGGGATTTGTAGTCAAGACCACATTTTCAATTAGGTCATAATTAGCTATAATTTTAACATTTAAAAAAATTATTTTTCTTTAGGTAGCGTCACTTTTTTTAGGTGATAATTTTAATGTTTTTTTGAGCTACTGTATGATTTTTGAAGGTCATTTTTGAAAAATGTTGTAATTTTGACCACGTTTGAAAAAGTGGTGCTACCGGTAGTGCCACTTTTCGATTTGGGGGTTGATTTTCATGTTTTTTTTTGGCAAAAATATGGGTTTTTTGGGTCAGTGTTCTGGTTTTGAGGTCACAATTCTCGTTAAAATGATAACTGTGTTATGGATCTTAGCCACCACAAGGTGAGAAAAGTTCTTTCTTACATAAATCTAATGACTAGCCATAATGACAGGAAATTAGGCTCTATTGTGATGCCAATTGAGAATTTGTATTGGTTGCTCAAGGTGACCTTGCAGTTCTTGCACGGGGAAATCCACATGATCCCAATCAACAATGTTTGGATCAAAGTAGATTCATGGGTACGTAGAGTAATGGATAAAGTGTTGGAAAATTGGTTGTCATTGATGTAAACCTTAGAAGAAGACTAGAAGCCCCTAGAAGTGATTTAATTATTATTGATGTCAACCTTAGAAAAATTTTAGAAGCCCCTAGAAGTGATGGGTTTATTTGAATGAGACTCTAAAGTGGTCCCCTTATGGCGTAGCTTTAATCATGGATTTCATGGGAAGACGCTTTGAAGAAACCTATAAGAAGCCCTGGAAATATGGCTGGAAATATGGTTAAGTGGATTAAGAAGCCCCAGAGGTGTGGTCATCAAGGCTGAAGTTATTTGAAGATATTTGAAGAAAACAAACCTGAAGGACATTGCAAATGCATGCAAAACCCTCGTATATGGATAGTCGAATTTAGATAATTTCCAAAAGCCTGGAATGATAAGGGCCCAAGTCCAACTAGTGAAGCTGCGAGAAGCATTTATAGAAATCTACACAAAATAAGAACCCAAAGTGAAATCTCCCTCATGAAGATGGTAAACCTCCAGGGGTGCTGAGACAAAGATTACATCTCATCCTCAGGTACCGCAAGCACTTCCCACTTGCAGTCACTTATGAAGAACACCATTGGAAAATTCACAAAGGATGCCACTTTGCAATTGTTAACTAGGAAAAAGAGTAATGGAAGGCAAGGTCTATTCTTACCTTTCCTCTTGGCCTTTCTGGCCTTTATCCCCTTCTTGACCTTTACCCCATATTTCTTATCTCTGGTGCTATACTCTTACCATTAGGCTGTCTACTGTTTGCCTTTGAACTTGCTAGCTTTGCCTTAAGGACTGGATCTCGTTCATGAACTGAAACTAGGCGAAGGGCTGCTGCTGGGCAATATGGTGGTTGGTTAGAAAGCTCTCCTTCCTTTGTTTGGTGGGTAAGAAGCGGTTCATGCGACTGGATCAATAGGATGAACTAGACCAAGGTAAACACGTTCAACAACCCAACCCCACTTGCTCTGAATCAAGGCAGGTGGAATGCCATGCAGTTCCTCACAGTTGAGAAATTATGCCCTCTTAAATATGAAGCCCCAGATTATGGTTAAGAATCCCCTAAAGGGTTACAACAAGAAGTTACAAGTCGGCCCCTGTTATGAGGAAAATCTCTCTATGGCTAGGGTAAACCACAATAGATGGAAATGACTGCAGAAATCGACTCTATCCCAACAACATGCTATATAAACCAATATGCAAGTGAGATAACAAAGAGGCCTACCTCATCCAGATGATCAATGAAGTCCACCATTGAGCACTTCGACCCAAAGCTATATACCTGCAACAAGTTCTCAAAAAACAAGCAAAGCAAGCATATGGTGATAATATAAAAGGTTAGCACATTAGACAGAATAATCCATTAAGAAACATAACAAATATGCCCATGGAATAATAATTCAATATATTTGCAAGATATCAATTGGACGGGAAAAGAGTATTTCTATTAATAAATGATCAACAGAAGTGAAAATATTACATACTTCCATGTCGACATGGTTCAAAACCAAGAAACTAAGTTCCTTCTAGCTGGGCCTCCACCAATTCAATCCTCCACTAAAGGCAAGCTCATAAAAGAGAACCAATGAGGTTCTCAATCAATAAGTGAAGAGTTTGGGGGTTGAACACTGTGTTCAGACTTAAAGGACAAAGGGATGCAGACTCAATATGAAGTGAATAATTTCTCCCGAGTAAATTTGCTCTCAAAGTTGAATTCTTTCTCCTTTTCCATAGTTCGGAATTGACCTATTTATAGCCTTCAAAATGGAACTGAAGGGAAGATTTAGAACGTTTCCAGTATATGGAAGGCCAAGGATTAGAGATCTACTGCCGTGACATGGAGACTTGACATTCAATTTTCATTTTCTGGCACAAATCCCGATGTACGCAGGCTGTAGTGGATTGGCCTACGTATACGCATGCTATATAGTGTGAAAGATGCGTACATGTGGAAATATTTTTATTTTTGGCTCTAGATTTTATAAACAGGGAAGATAAGTCTACATGGGGAAATGGAATAAGGCCCTCTTTGCAAGCTTGCATAGGGTGATGAAAATATTTCTATAACAGATACCCCCTAATGTGTGAGGTCAGAGGAGTATCTGTGATGGCCAAAATACATTATAAACAACACATAAGTGGAGTTGTAGGGAACCAACTGGATGAACTAGTTGCTCATTACATTCTGGTTTGATTTTGCATACATGGATGCCAATAAAATTACACTGCAAATCCATGTGAAAATATACCAAACAAGTGTTTGTGGCCATGAATAGGAAAATACAAATGCGGTTACATGCCAATAGTTGTCATAGTCACGAACAAGGCCCAATAGAACCAGTCTCAAAACTAATCTGAAGATATATGTATACAATGGAGTACAATCTAATCTCCCATGATCACTGAAGTCATATAGGTACTGGTCTAATGAAAGGGAAGCAACAACTTAGGAAAGTTGCGGCCACATAGTGATGTCTTCAAGTATTCTACACAATCCACCAAGGGTACAAGTCTACATCATGTGAATAAAGGATTTGAGCTCGAAGACAATGAGCCATCGTTTGATTACCGATCATTGAGGTATACCGTTAACAAATGTGAGACATCCTACCAATAATGAAAGTAGGTATCAAAGCACCAAGTACATTCTTACAAGTGTGAATAAAGAAGTTGGTGTCGAACACCTAAATAATCCATCGATCAGGAGACATTGATGTATTCCCAATTGTCAATGGTGAGAGAGCCTACCACTGATGACTACAAGCCTCAAGGTACTCATAAGACTCTAGGTCCCGTTTCTAGAATAAATGGGTTGAAGTTGATGGAAGGAGACCCATTGAAAGGAGAGCATTAAGGCATCTCTCATCAGTCAACACGAGGTACAACACAAGAGCTTCATGATTTGGTGGAAATCAAAAGAAGAAGATGTTCATGAACCAATGACCCTGTGCGTCTTTCGCGGATGCCAAGTGTAACCGATACACGAAAAAGACCCTCTGAATAGAAACCAATGATGAAAATTGTTGACAAAGGAGAGGAAACCACCAATAAAGATAATGGAATCCAAGACACTGCATGAATCCCAATGTGTGAATAGATGTATTTCCATTGAATGCAAGGGAAACCACCTAGTCAATGACCAATGATGAAATGTCAGTTGTTGGGTTCAAGGTTACCTACCAATGATGAAAGTAGGGCTAGGATGCATAATAAGACTACAATATCATGTGATTCTGAGACAAACTGAGGGTATGACCGACATGTAAAGTCAAGAGTTCTAAGGAGTAGATGACATAGGTTGATAGAATTCCTTTGAGCAAGAGCATGAGACATATGAAGGACTCCGACAGCATAGACCCAATGATGACACCATGAGATGCAGGAGGCATCAATGAAATTCTATATAGGGACTGGAAGAGTAACCAGTCGGTAGAGAATACTCTGTAACTAACTCAACTTCCTAAGGCCATGCTAATCCCAAAATTATGATGATGAATGGACTCAATAAATTTGTTCTCTATTCAAAGGCAACACGACTATTGTCAATATAAGATAATACTCCCTTCCCACCCATATTTTTTTGTTTTTTCATAGACAAATGAATGCTATGATACAGAGGAGGAAACGAGTGTCACAAGTAAGAAAATCTAGTTCCAGCAGTGGAACATACCTATGCTCAATGCAGGAAAATGTATGCAGGAGATGGACACTTGAGGGAATGTTTCCTCCTAGGTATAAGGTGTCAAATTGCGAAGGATATAAACAAGGCTCTGCTTGGTTGAGGATGCAAATTGTTGAGGCAAATGTTTTATAATGCAAAGAGAGAACTGGCTATAGGATCAATACTGCAAGCAAGGGCATGAGATGCAATCACAACTTAACGCCAAAAAATGTCCTTTTTTATGTATTTTAGTCTACTTTGTGAAAAAAGGGATAAACTTGTGCCAAATAGATGTCTTTACAAATCCAATTTACGAGTGTGAAAGAGACAAGTTCACTCGGAAACATTTTCGCTTTTTGATAATGATTCAGAAAAGAGATTAACTAAGACTCACGACCTTTCAAGTCCAATTTAACGAGTGTGAAAGGGACAAATCACTCGGCAACATTTTTTCTTTTTGAAGACGAGTTGGAAAAGAGCTTAAATTAAATTTAGCTGGGAGTCCTCACGGTATAAGGAAACATGTTTATGATTAAGAAATGAGGCTTAGCATAAAGTCATGTACTAGCTATGAGGGACTCCCGGTCCTGTGGAAAAAATCTCTGCATGGGTACCAAATGGATCTAACTAGGGCACCCATGTTCGATAAGTCTCTACCACTTGATAATGACACGACTTATAGAAGATAGAAGGTTTCGTTTCACAACAAATGGGTTCGTACCTAAGGCATAAAAGTGACAGTTATAGGATAATGAGAAAATGCATGACATAATGGATACCTATCCTATATGCTGGGTAATGAAAATACCTGCCCGTGGTGACGAACGGTCAACATAACGTTGAAATCCTCAAGAATCCCTGGTTAAAACCGCAGAAACCAACTCAATCCACCTTTTTATTAGTCCATTAGGTGAAAAAATGGCTTAAAACTATAGAAAATGGGTAAAAACAGTTTGTAAATAGTAACAAAACCAAAAATTACTATACCATTTTGATTTTTTACCCAACTAGTGCAAATTGGACCAAAATACCTCTGAGATTCAAATGGTGATTGCCGAAGCATCAAGCAATGCAATCAACAATCGTCTGGGTCAGGTAAATCTACTTTCCTTCCTCTTCATTTCCAGTGGATTAAATTTTTGAATTAGGTTTCAAATTTGTAGTTATTGAGGGCGCAAAATGTGAATTTCAGTGTATGCGAGTTGTCGCCTATCGGGTCACGTATACGATGAGTTATACATTCCTATGTAAACTGTATAATGTGTATAGCCAACCCTATACACGGCTGTAAGCTAAGAAGCTCACGTACAGGCACGCAAATAAAGAATTTTAAGGATTCTAACTCAATTTTTGATTTGTCCTTGGCAAGTTGGTTCTTGAATGGAGAGAAAGAGAGCACGAGGAGGTCGATGATGCAGTAGATCAAGATTCAAGGGCCCAATTGGCCTTAAATAGATGTGTTTTATATAAATTTTGGGTGCTCAAAGGATTGATATCCCAGGTGAGGTTGCTCGAGATGCTTGTGGGTTACTAGGACCTTGAGAGTGAAAGCTTCTATCTTGATGGGAAACCATTGAGAATTGAAGTAGAGGACATTTACTTTTTCACTGGTCTATCACGTCGGGGAGAGGTTGTAAACCTCAAATAACGAGGAGAAGGGAGTAGAATGAAAATAGAGGAGTATATCGACGCCCATTGTGTAGCAGGGAATCCTAAGGTAGGGATTCAACTCCCTATCTGGGCAATAAATAATCTCATCCTGAAGATTATTGTCCTTGTATTGACCAGGATCACAAGTTTAGCCTCGTTGCACCAGGCATCGATGTCGCTCATGTTCTATGCAGTGCAGTGTATGAGACCCACAGTATATGAATGGTGTACCTCACTACTGGAAAATATGAAGAGCCAGTTTATAGAGTGCAAACAAGTGAGTAAGAGGAATTTTGGGTTTACCTCTATCTTATGCAGTTTATTTTTCGAGCAAGTTCTAGGCCTAGGACCTAGAGTCGAGATTCTTCCTAGAGGACCTCATGATCCAACCATGGCACGGTGGACCGAGTTAATGAGGCAATGGGGGGGAGGTAGGGTGCTGACACCCTACAACAAGGATTTCTTCTACTGGTGGTAGCGATAGGTCATTTCCCTAGATGACTATACCTATTTAGGGATAGAATTCCAAGGAGATCCGAACATGCCACTTCCACTAGGGACTGCCTATGGTGACATAGGTATGTTGAATATTTTTAAATATTTCAATTTTTTGTATTTTTGTATAGTAAAACAAAAATATTTTTGGATGGTGCTTAAGTATTAACTAGATACTTGTGTAACACAGATGTGGGTCCACGATGATGAGGCGGCGGGAGGAGAAGATGAGAGAGTCCTACAAAATGTGCAGGGAAACCTGTCTCATTTGACTAAGAGGATTGCCATGGTTTAGGTAGAGGATCTGCTTGAAGCCATGCAATGACAGGTGGTTGGTGTACCTAGAGCTTGGGTGCGACTCTTTATGCGTCTCACAAACATCGTATTTTGTTACCATGACACACATCTAGCGCCACAGGCATAGATGTCATGGATATTGTTGTACTGACTATATATGTGTATTGAGGGTATCATCCCCAATTTTGTACTATAAACACCATATTTTTTGAAATATATAAAAAGGGATCTTCGACTTTACTTATATTTTACAATGTGTACATTGATGAGATCGTTTTCTTTTCTTTAGTTATTTGACAAATTCCAATCTAAAACGAAATTAGCATAAGCATCGAATACATGATTATAACTCCTAGGAATATGATAATATGTAATAAAATCAAATGGTCGTTCTAAAAGAGGTACCCTTAGGAATTGTCGGAGTAAAGTAGAATCACACACATGATAACTGCCATTCAACTGACATACTACTAACTGGGAATCCAAGCAAACCTCTAACGAAGGAATACCATGTGAGATAGAATTGCGCAAAAATTCTATAACAATGCTATATTTGGACACATTATTCATGGATGGCCCTAGGCATACACCACCTGAAGACACCAGTAGAACCTCGGGTGAGTAAACCACACAAGAAGTGGAAGCCAAATTCCATGTATGACGAATGGCTTTGTTTGCAAATCCTAGGTAGACCGAAGACTCCATTGACATCTGTCAACCAATTGAAAACTTGATAAGCAATCCGAAGACGAAAAGAAAGGAAAAAGATATATACACTAAATTACATTAGTATACAAAGAGTTCTGCCCAAGCCTGGGGCTCAAGTGACGCAGCTGCACCCTCTGCCTCAGCAAAGGCCCCTGCGCTGACCTCCCAGTCTTAAGGATCGTTCTAATTTTACCCTTGAGCCGGAGTGGCTCCTTCGATTCTCCACTGGAATCTCCTTTGAAATTGACCCACAGGTCTTTTCGGCTCCTCACAGTCTCTAGGCCGGTCACTGTTCTATTCTCGACAGAAGAATAGAAAATTGGGTTTCGGGGTTTTCAAACTCCCGATATCATGACCCGTTGATTCCCAATTTCACGATCTCTGCTTTCCCGATAGGCTCTAATCTTCAGTTAGCTCTCTGGGCTAGGCTCGTGGTCCACACGTCCTCCTTTCACATGACCTCCGTCTTACTCCCTTTCGATATTTCATGACTTCAAAGGCCGAAGTGCTTTGGCCTTCGATTTCCCCGATCTCACGAATGCCAATTTCTCGATATGACTTTTCTTTCGGGACTTTCTCCGAGAGTTGAGATTGATTCCACGCGTCCTCAAGGATGGACGGTCCTCTCCACTTCGGGGTTTTCACCTTGGAAATTCCTGATATCTCGCTATGGAGAGATGACGTCAATTGGGTCCCACACGGGACTCTCTTTCCTTTCAGAAAATCGGACTTTGCGATTTCGAAATGCAAGTCCTCCTTGTCTCCCTGACTCGTGAAATGTCGATCCCCGACTTCCCTCAGATTTCTGACACGCGTCCCAAGTGGATGGACGGTTCAGATCAACCCTCAGGTTTTGTCAATTATATAAACCCAATCTACTTATCTATGTGAGTCCCGATGACCGTAATGCCAATGGGGCTTTCGATCTCATCCACGTGTCCCAACTGATGGACGACCCTGATTCAACCTCAGGATTTCGAGACTTTCTATGCTTCGATAACACAAGTTCTTTGTCAACTTAAAACCCCGGTCGCCAAAATGCCGATGGGCTCTTGATGATTTCCACCTGTCTCCTCAAGATGGACGGCTCAGATTGATCCCGAGATTTTCACCATGAAAATTCCCGATCACTCGTCCTCGTGACTCCCGATTTCGCGAATGCCAAAATTCCGATGGCCACGCCTCTCGTTGGAACTTTCCTCCTCCCATTCGCGAAGCTTAAACTCCATGCAACTCCTGGTCAATCCAACAGCTGACGGGTGTTTGAATGAGATATGATAGTCCTCAATCTCCTGAGCTTGAACTCCAGACACAGCTGTAAACCCCCTCGCTTGTCTGGCATATCTGACGACTGGCGGGATTTCGCAAATCCTCCCCACAGATTCCTGACCGCCGGTCTCTTCTCTTTGACGATTTCTACGAATGATTTGAGTGTTCTTCCTCAACTTCTTCACCACGCGCAAACTTAAGACACCTTCCTTAACACTTCCAGTTGCAACTTCTTTGCACTATCCCTAAATGGATTAGAAGGCCTTATCCCTCCTGAGCTTTCTTCCCAACTCAAATTCTTGGAGAAGAGTCTTGCATGCACCCCTTGTGGCAACTCTCAGACACTTCCAAGTGTTGAATACCTTCTATTCTGCGCACTCCTATAGTAGAAGTCTCTCACACCCTACTCAAGTTCGCAACCCTGAGACTTTGCTTGGCCTGCGCACTCCTTGCACGGCTCCTGTGCCTGTCTGCACTTTTGAGAGAATGAGAACAAAAGTTAATCTATCTAAACCCTCTGTCAATGCACTCCTTGCGGACACTTCAACTGCACTCCTTGCAGGAACCTCTGGCTCAGATAGAGAAACAATTGAAACTCATTCCTCCTTCCCCTCAGACTTCAACTCAAACATGAAATCATATACAACACATAAAACAATTGTATAATAGGAAACAAACATCAAATGAGCATATCATTCAACATCAATACACAGAGAACAAACACAAACCATGAATTTGAATCAACCTCTTTCTATTAATCCAAATGTCTATACATGGGTGTTCTTACACAACTCTCTGCATGCTCTTGCTCCTTTCCTTCTTCCATCAAATACACAATGAGGGTGTCTATATCCGTTTTCCCTCCACTCCTTCTAAAAATGTCTAATCTAATATTCAATTCTACCTACTTACATAAATGCCTTCTACCTACTATGGACGAGAGCGGATCGCTCAAGGTCATTTACAATACATAAGTACGCCTCTCCTTAACTATCACATTTAAGTTTGGGGAATCCACTCTTCAAAAGTTTTTAAACAATTTAACATATGCTCAAAATGTGTGGCGCTTGCCCCCACGCTCACTTGATGTTGACGATGCTCCTGCATCATACTCCCTCACTTGAAAATTTTCATGGGCTCCTGTCCATGAGATCTTGCAAGGTCTGTCCATTCTTCGGTATCTCTGCCTCAGTCTCCCAGCTGGAATATTCAACTAGATGGTTCTTCCATTTGACCAGATACTCAAAGTATTGTTTCCTTCTGGTCTTCTTGCCAATTCTTTTGTCTAGTATGCCTTCCATTTGTGGCTTCTCTTCAACTGGCATCTGCTTTTGCCACTGAACCTCTGACTGTTCATCACTTGTTCCTGCTTCCTTAGCTTTGTATGGGTACAAATATGAGACATTGAATACCGGAGAAATTCCAATCCCATCGGGTAATTCAATCTCATAAGCATTTGCCCCAATTTTCTTCAAGACCCTGCATGGCCCAATTTTCTTCATCTTCAATTTATTATTTGTTCCTCTCGGGAACCTTTCTTTCCTCAAATGTGCTAGAACCAGATCACCAACATCAAACTGAAGTTGTCTTCTGTGATGGTCTTCTCTACGCTTATACTCCTGATTTGAATTATGTAATCGCTCCTT
Organism: Picea engelmannii; assembly: GCA_009831015.1. Classification (NCBI taxonomy): domain Eukaryota; kingdom Viridiplantae; phylum Streptophyta; class Pinopsida; order Pinales; family Pinaceae; genus Picea; species Picea engelmannii. The sequence continues at coordinate 514,354 of ML787198.1, forward strand.
TACCTGGCTGTGAAGTTCTTTCATCGCCTTTGCGAATTCCTCTGCACTAGCGCTCCTAGTTGCATTCTGTCCTGAATCCCTCAGTTCAGAAATTCCTCTTGGCTGTATGCCATAAACAATCTGAAATGGACTCTGTCCTATACTTCTGTTCACTGAGTCGTTATAAGCAAACTCTTCCTGCGGCAATATATTGTCCCACTGGTTGTGGTGCTCTGCCACCAAGCTTCTCATCAAGTCTCCCAAACTTTTGTTCACCACTTTCGTCTGTCCATCCGTCTGAGGATGATAAGCCGAAATAAACATAAAATTAGTTCCCAGCTTCTTCCATAAGGTTCTTCAGAAATTCCCTATGAACTTTGTATCTTTGTCCGAAACTATGCTTTTCGGTAGGCCATGAAGTCGAATGACTTCTTTGAAAAACAGGTTCGCGATGTGAGTCGTGTCACTGGTTTTCTGACATGGGACAAAGTGTGCCATCTTGGAAAATCTATCCACCACCACAAAGATCGAATCAAATCCTCTTTGTGTCCTTGGCAACCCCAATATGAAATCCATGCTAATTTCATCCCACGACTTATCAGGTATGTGTAATGGTTGATAAAAACCCGCATTCTGCTTCCTTCCCTTTGAATGCTGAAAAACTCTACACCTGTCCACAAATATTTTGACGTTTGCTCACATTCCCAGCCAAAAATATGACTTATTCAACTTTGCGAATGTCTTTTCGTGACCAAAGTGTCCTGCCAATCCTCCACTGTGTTTCTCCTTCAGCAGATTCTTCCTCTTGGAGCATTTCGGAATACAAAGTTGATTTCCTCTAAACATCAATCCTTCCTGGATCATGTATTCTATCCACGGGCTTCTGTCTCTGAGAATTGTGTTCTCAGCTGCTTCATACACCTCCTTAAAATCCTGATCATCAACGTACATGTCCCTGAGATCATCAAAACCCAACGTTTTGACTTTGAGCTCCTGCAACAACAAACACTTCCTACTCAAAGCATCATCAACTTTGTTAGCAGTACCAGAAATATGTTTAATCACAAAAGTGAAATTTTGCATATATTCAAACTATTTGACATGTTTCTGATTCAACTTTTCTTGTTGATTCACAAACTGTAGTGTATGATTGTCACTGTATAAGACAAACTCTTTGGGTATCAAGTAATGCCTCCATTTCTTCAGTGCCTGTATGATAACATAAAACTCCTTGTCATAAGTGGAGTACTTCACTTTCGCCTCATTTAGCTTCTCGCTGAAGTATGCTATTGGCCTGTCTTCTTGACTCAAGAGTGTCCCTATTGCAAATCCACTTGCATCGCATTTTACTTGAAATGTCTTTTGAAAATCTGGCAACACCAAAATTGGTTGTTCTGTGATTTTCTCCTTCAACAGATTAAAACTCTTCTCAGCCTCTTTTTTCAAGTGAAAATATTTGTGTCTTTTCTTCATGGTATCGATCATCGTTGCACTAATCCCACTGAAATTCCTGATGAACTTCCGGTAGAAACTAGCTAATCCATGAAAACTTCTCACCTCAAAGATATTCTTTGGCGATGGCCAATTCTTGATTACCCCCACCTTATCTGGATCCATCCTCAATTCATCTGCAGAAATAAAAAATCCCAAGTAAATGAGCTCTATCTTCATGAATGAGGATTTCTTCATGTTTATGAGCAGCTTCTCTTGCTGTAATCTTTTCATCACAATAGTCAAGTTTTTCAGATGCTCATCCCTTGTTTTACTGAAGATCAGTATGTCATCTAAATACACAATGAAAAATTTCTCGATGAACTCCTTCAGGACTTCATTCATCAACCTCATAAAGGTGCTTGGCGCATTTGTTAAGCCAAATGGCATAACAAGCCATTCATAAAACCCTTCGTTTGTTTTGAATGTTGTCTTCCACTCGTCACCTTCCCTCATGCGAATCTGATGATAACCACTCTTTAGATCAATCTTTGAAAAAAAAAATTCTCCACTCAAGCAATCCATTAGATCATCCATTCTTGGCAATGGAAATCTGTACCTGATGGTTATCTTGTTAATGGATCTTGAATCAGTGCACATCCTCCAGCTTTCGTCTTTCTTCGGACTGAGTATTGTCGGAATAGCACACAGACTCAAGCTTTCCCTGACCAAACCTTTGTCCAACAATTCCTGGACTTGTCTTTTTACCTCTTCATTCTCTTGCGGCGTCAATCTGTATGCGACTTTGTTTGGAAAACTAGCTCTTGGTATGAGATCAATATGGTGACTCACACTTCTGATCGGTGGCAACGAATGAGGTAATTCATCCACTACTATATCAACGAACTCTCCCAGAAGTTCCTGAATCTCATCTGGTAAATCATCCACTCTTGTGCTAGTCAGAACAATTCTAGGATTTTTGACCACAAAGAACTGCGGATCTTCCTTCTTCTTAACCTCTGTAAGAAGTTCCTTCCCACTCATGAGAAGTACCGTGTTTCTTACTCCCAGCTTCACCTCCTTATCTTTGATTGGAAGCAACATGTGTGTCCTCCCATTCTTCTCTAAGGTATATGTGTTCATTCTCCCATCATGAACCGCATTTCTATCATATTACCATGGTCTAGCCAGCAATAAATGACAAACATCCATAGGAATAACATCACAGAGTATCTTATCATTATATCCTCCTATCTTGAATTCAACCAAACACTGTTTAGTGACATTTACCTGATGTCCTTTTTGTAGCCATGAAACTTTATATGGACTCAGATGTTCAATCGTTTCCAGCCCCATCTTTTCTACCATTTCCGTAGAAACAAGATTATCTGTGCTACCACTGTCTACTATGACCTTGCATACCCTATCCTTGGTCTTGCAAGCAGTCCGAAAAAGTCTATTTCTCTGGATTGAACTCTCCGCCTCCTTCTCGGGTGTCAAAAGAACCTTCCGCATCATCAGTGATCTTCCACCTTCAGCATCCTCCACCTCAACATTTCGCCCCTGAGCTTCGGCGATGTGAGTCTCTCCACCCTCTTTCTTTTTATTAGGACACTCATAAGACTTGTGCCCATTCTTCCCACATGTGAAGCATGTAATTACTCCACCTCTGCCTCTTCCTCTACCTCTAGTACGAGGAAAAGTATTATTATTGGCATATTCTCCTCTCTGCTTAGTATGTTGTCCTCTTTGTTCAACATATTTCCCTCACTGTGAGGTTCCACCTCTCTCAGTTCGAGTCTAAGGTTTCTTCCAGTCCTCCTTGGGCTTCTGATATTTGTCCCGGGCAACTGATTTGCCTCTGGGATGACTTCTGCCTCTGCCTCTTTGACCCTGCTTTTGGCTTAGCTTCTCTTCCTCTTTTAGAGCCATCTGATAAGAATCTTCCACCATTCGGATGGTGTTGGCAGCCAATTCATTTTTTTAATTGCTCTAAAAAAGCTGCCTACACCTCTTGTCCTCTAAACGACAAGTCATCGTCGCATTTTTCAACTAGACATTTATCTATTTCTTGCGACAATTGCAGTTTGTTTTCGATTCAGTTTTCACAACTTAAAGTGTGAAAACCCCTCTATCGTTGTTTGGACTGTCGTCGTTTTTTATTAATTTTCTGGAAAGCACCTACCCTTTGTTTGTTACTTGACTGGAATGATCTTTTCAAACTATGTCCATTTCATTTTGATTGCGCAAGTCAATTGATAAGCCATTGAGTATGAAAACTTATTGACTACATTTGATCCTATAAAGGTCATGATTGATTTTGGTCTTATATGTTTTGATCCTTATTGCTATGAGCTCTTGACTTATTGATTATATGAGATCTTTTGTTGCAATGTTCTAAAAACTTTGAAATATAAACATTTGAACATGCAACAAATGCATTTGTAATATTATAAGTTTGATTTGATATGAAACGACAATGGTTTGAGTTTTACAAAGGCGCATTGATAAATCTTTTGGATTTCGATTTTATGGTTTGAATCGTTGCTTGGTGCATTGTTTTGTGAGTCTGATTTTACATTGAACGATCATAGTTTCAAACTATACATTGGCACGATTGAATTAACATTGGTTTAAAACGTTTGATTAATACGATGATGCGTTGGTTAATGTTGGATTTCATGTTGGATTGAACTATACACTTGGCGCATGAATATAACATATGGTGTTGGTTCTACATTTGATTGATGGCACGTTGATATGGTTATACAACAATTTGGGTTGGCCGATTAATGTGTTTTTAATGTGTTGATTACTGATAGAACAACGCTGTACCCAGACATTAATGCACTGCATGGCGGTGGTAATCCCACCACCTTCGCACGCATTACATTGATTCATTCCCCTTTGAGCGCTTGCAGCTGTTAAACCCTTTTGTTTTCCTCCTGCATTTTGTATTGTTCAAACCAAACCCTACCATGCACAGAAGCCATGGCTCCTGTCGTAAGGGCCGAGCCTAACGGTTGCCAAGAACTGCTGATGTTTGATGGCGCTTGTAGAGACTTGGAGAAATTCAGGTGGCTCCCGTTCATAAGGAAACTCGATGGTTATAACCCTATCATGGCTCGACAATTTGCGTTATCATTCGATGGCTGCCGAGCCAAAATTGGGGATGTGCAACTGGAGATTAATGAACAATTTCTAAGCTCGGCAATCAGTTTGCCTGCTACAGGACAGAAGTGGTCTAAAAATTGTAAATTGGAAGATGTCCCGTGGACATTGCTCTTCCAATATCGAATGGTGAAACCTTGCGACAAAGGATGGCCTGCAAAAATGTTAAAACAGCGCTGGCACGACCTGCTAATGATAATCAAGCAATTCATTACTTGCGAGGGCAGGTACGGGTTCGTTTTCTTGTTTCACCTTCGTCTATTGATGGTTTTTATGGGTTTTGAACTCAATGTACCTCACTACCTTCATAGAAGTCTGTTTAAAATGGCGAAGAGATACAAGCGCAGCCAGGCCGATACCAGTCTTTTCCATTTGGGGTTAATTAAAATGATTATGGTTTATGAGTTGGGGTTACGTCGTGACAGTTGGGGTGATTTTCTCAGTCGTAATGGATTTGAAGAGTCCAACCCACCACAGGTTGATAAGCCTATGGTGACTGAAAGCAATCCTACCCCTGTGCCTTACAACGTTTTGCTACCCAAACCTCTACCCGACCCAACTATGAACTTGCCCATGTCTGTGACCAAACAGGTCGAAATTGATAAGCCTACAGTCAATCGGCCCAAAGCTAAAGCTAATGCTAATTCTAAAGGCAAGAAAAATGCTCGGTTGATCTCTCACATGGCGAGAAATAAACCTAAAACCCCTGCCAACTCTGAGCCTATCGTGGTTAGCGAATATTCTGATTCAGAGATTGAACGTTTTCTCGCAAACGAGTATCCTTACTCAGAGGGTCTGTGCGACAAACCTGCATATGACTTTGTCAAGAATTTACCACCTTGTCTGCGGGATGATCCTAATTTCCCTGGCATTGAACTACCTTGTGGAACCCTCGGTGACTCATCCAAACCCTCTGCTGCTCAATCAGCTATCCCACCATGTAATCAGTGTGGTTTATGGTTGGAGAGGTACTACCTAGACGTGTCGATGTTGCAATCCAGAATCCATGCTTTGGAAGACCAAGTGGAAAAACTCATTGGTCAGAACATCAAAGGGCAACCCACTGACAAAAAGCAACGAACTACTGGTTCAATACTGTTCAAAAATGTCGAGTCGGCTACAGCAATTGTCAATTCGAAATTGACATAGCCTCAGCAACCGCGCTGGTATAACTTTCACTCATTTATATCGCACATTCATAAACTCTATGTGTATTATTGACCTGCTCTGTTACATAAACATGCACTGTTGTATATGATTTGATTTGTTAAATCGAATTTTGTTATCGTTTAAGTTGGATTTGGTTTTGATTATAGTAATCATATTCTGGATTTGATTGTTTAAAATTAGTTACGATTGAATGCTTTGTTACATCTATTATAGGAAAGTCGTATTGCATTTCAAATTTTGAAACACGATCTATCTTTTTGATTCGAATTGGTTATGATGCACATAAACGATGGTTGTTCTGTTACAATTTTATCTGAGTATGATTTTGACCAACCCGGATACGATGTGGATTTTGTTTAAAAAAAAGGGTTTTGTTTTATAGCATGAATTGATACAAATCGTAACAGTTATGTGAGGTCCAGCTAGTCAATTTGCTGTGGCCCGTTGATTAAACCAACCCTGTTATCTTTTGAATTGGAATAACTATCGATATTCAGTTACGAATGATTATGCACAGGATGATGAATTGTTTTATAATTGGCTCAGTCCCGATTTTGTTTGATTGTTGTCCAGCTTATGGTTATCGATACTGTTGTCACACCCAGCAATTGAAATCGATGATGATTTTTGGTCATTACTGCTACACATATTTCATTCTGAGTATATCGTGACAGCCTTTCTCATATTTGATTACAATAGAATGAATCTTATGCACAATCTACAACTCATCTATCTTTAGTATTGGTTGAAACGACATGAAATCTATGTGTATTGCTACAGCTGTAATAAATCTCTTCAATTGATATCGATTATAATTATGATTTCGATTCTGATTTTATTTTGATTACTATTCTGGTCGATTATGGTTGGTGATTACGATTACATCGTATCTCATGTGACTTGAATCAATGCTTGATTTTGTTTGATACAAAACAGACCTGTCAAAAGTTTGACCATGACTAAAAACAGAGCATTCCATACTCTGTTTTGATTACATTTTCTTGATATTGTTTAATCTAAATGATAATTTCACTTGAATTATTAGTAATTCGTTTTGATGATGAAAAGAAAATTAAATTGGATTTGATTTTATTTTGATTGAGATCTGGTCCTGTTTGCTATTTTCACTAGCTACAGAATCAGATGATTCTGTAGCTAAGTCTATGGAGTTGATTTTTTATTGTTTTCTTAATAAAATATCCTTCTAATTTGATCTTTGTGTTCTATTGCAGGCAAATTCGAATTGGCAATAGATATGATGAGCAGTTAGGGGATGTTTTACAGATTCTACTTGCATTTTATTTCCTTAGTTTAGATGATTTTGGGATATCTCCCAGATTGTGTAAAACTATTTGAGATTATCCACAAGGAATTTTTACCTTGTGAAGAAACCTATATATACTTATGATTTTTGTAATAATCATCATCCTCAGTAGTGGGAGAACAAGGATATGGAATTCTGTTACAGACTGGAGCAGAATGGATGTTTTGTCATAGCTTTTGCTTTTCAATATATCAACATTTTGTTTCAAGTTTTGTATATCATTTTGTTTATGGTTTATGATCACTTTTGCTATCTAAATCAAATGCAAATGATATAATTTTATTACTGTTATCTATATCTTGTTTCTTCCAAATCGATAAAAGACATAACAATTTTTAATTCATTTTGTGAACGATAGCTTTGTCTTCTTCATAGATTGAATTGTTACATAAATGTTTTCTGCATAATAGGTTTCCCTTATTGCAGAGATTTATCATCAGAAGATTGTTATGATTTTCTTTTATGTTTTGTTTGTCCTGTAAAACACTTCATGAAGAAGCACAGTTGATCGTTTACGAAAAGCATAAGGACTAAATGGTGTGAATTTCTTCCTCCAAACAACTTAAGAAGTCATCATACACAGGGCAGACTTGGAGCGTTTCCAGGTCAACTAGTACATTGTTTACTGTTTTCATTTAGTAGTTTAATATAGATAGTAGTTTAATTAGATTTATATTAGATCATTTAATTTCAGTAAATATATTAGATTGTTTAATTTCAATAATGTTTGTTTCTTCTTCATAAAATATAAAAAATCAAAAAGGGATTCTTGGCTGTCTTAGGGCAGAATATAAATGAGTTTTGCAGGTTTTAATCAAATCTATAGGTTGTTCATAGTGTACATTTGTGAATAAGAAATATTGTAGCTGATAATTAGATAGTTGATTTGAGTTATTACAATAGTAGTTAGAGGATTATATAGAATAATTAGTATTTAGTGTATTAGTTCCTTTTCTTTGTTTTATTAGTTTCTAGTTTCCTCTATTTTAGTTAGTTTCTTGTTTTTAGTCATAGTTTAGTTTGTTTTATTCATCTTTAGTTAGATTTCTTAGCTCAGATCATTTCTCTCTTTGGTTTTCATAAGAAGACCTTAGAGCGGCCAACGGAGCCGTTAAACTCGTCAGGGTGGTCCATTCCAAACGGCTTGGGTTATTTAGACAACACCGGACCGGTTCCACTCTCCCAGTTGACGGACGGTCAATTTCGCCCGTCAACAGATGGTCAACATACTCATCTCATCCTGAATCTCATATCTTAGGCCATTCATGTACCTAGCTACCTTTTCATCATTGCTTTCACGATGACCTGCCCTGATATTCAGCCTGTAAAATTCCTTAGTGTATTCTTTCACTGTCATCAGCTTCTGTCTCAGGTTCTGCATTCTCCTGAACAGAGTAATTTGGTAATCTCTCGGGATGAATTTCGCTTTCAAATTTGCAATCATCCTGTCCCAGATCTTAATTTTTTGCTTGCCTTGGCAACGCCTGTCCGCTTGTAGTTCATCCCACCACAATGCTGCATGTCCTTTTAATCTCGTGAAAGCATGCTTGACCTTCTTGTCTTCTTCAACATCTTCATAGTCAAAGTAGGTGTCCAGAGCTCTAATCCAGTGTAGAAGCTCTTCTACATCCATATTTCCCTCATAAACTGGAATGTCCATCTTCGCCTTTGCACCCATTCTTGCAACAACTTTAAGCAAGCGTTCATTTGCTGCATCTTCTGCCGTGACTTATTCTTCTCCATGTCCAGCATCATCTTCATTTTCGGACTCACTGATCTCTCCTACATCAGCTGTGCGTTTTTGTCTTATCTCCATGTCCACAAGTTTGGCGCATATGTTATGCAGATATATTTCTACTTCTGGATTCTACACCTGTCTACCCCTTCCTCTGGACGTCTCCCTTTCCTCCTCTGGATCGGGTGATTGTCTATCTCTTCTCCTCGGTGGCATGGTGAATTCTCCTTTCCCCTGCTACAGAAAGCAAAGAAACTTTTTTGTGCTCTGATACCAAACTGACGCAGCCGCACCCTCTGCCTCAGCAAAGGCCCCTGCACTGACCTCTCGGTCTTAAGGATCGTTCTAATTTTACCCTTGAGCTGGAGTGGCTCCTTCGATTCTCCACTGGAATATCCTTTGAAATTGACCCATAGGTCTTTTCGACTCCTCATAGTCTCTAGGCCGATCACTGTTCTATTCTCGATAGAAGAATAGAAAATCGGGTTTTGGGGTTTTCAAACTCCCGATGTCATGACCCATTGATTCCCGATTTCCCGATCTCCACTTCCCCGATAGGCTCTAATATTTGGTTATCTCTCTGGGCTAGGCTCGTGGTCCACACAACCTCCTTTCACATGACCTCCATCTTACTCCCTTTCAGGATTTCGTGACTTCAAAGGCCGAAGTGCTTTAGCCTTCGATTTCCCCGATCTCACAAATGCCGATTTCCCGATATGACTTTTCTTTCGGGACTTTCTCCGAGAGTTGAGATTGATGCCACGCGTCCTCAAGGATGGATGGTCCTCGCCACTTCAGGGTTTTCACCTTGGAAATTCCCGATATCTCGCTATGGAGAGATGACGTCAACTGGGTCCCACATGGGACTCTCTTTCCTTTCGGAAAATTGGACTTCGCGATTTCGAAATGCAAGTCCTCGTTGTCTCCCTGACTCCCGAAATGCCAATCCTCGACTTCCCTTAGATTTCTGACACGTGTCCCAAGTGGATGGATAGTTCAGATCAACCCTCGGGTTTCGTCAATTATATAAACCCAATCCACTTATCTATGTGAGTCCCGATGACCGAAATGCCGATGGGGATTTCGATCTCGTCCACGTGTCCCAACTGATGGACGACCCTAATTCAACCTTGGGATTTCGAGACTTTCTATGCCCCGATGACACAAGTTCTTTGTCAACTTAAAATCCCGGTCACCGAAATGTCGATTGGATCTCGATGATTTCCACTTGTCTCCTCAAGATGGATGACTCAGATTGATCCTGGGATTTTCACCATGAAAATTCTCGATCACTCATCCTCGTGACTCCCGATTTCGCGAATGCCGAAATTCCGATGGCCACACCTCTCGTCGAAACTTTCCTCCTCCCGTTCATGAAGCTTAAACTCCGTGCAACTCCTGGTCAATCCAACGACTGACGGGTGTTTGAATGAGATCTGATGGTCCTCAATCTCCTAAGCTTGAAATCCGGACGCAGCTGTAAACCCCCTCGCTTGTCTGGAAGATCTGACGGCTGGCAGGATTTCACAAATCCTCCACAATGATTCCTGATCGTCGGTCTCTTCCCTTTGACGATTTCTACGAATGATTTGAGTGTTCTTCCTCAACTTCTTCGCCACTTAAGACACCTTCCTTAACACTCCCAGTTGCAACTTCTCTGCACTATCCTTAAATGGATTAGAAGGCCTTATCCCTCCTGAGCTTTCTTCCCAACTCAAAGTCTTGAAGAAGAGTCTTGCACGCACTCCTTGTGGCAACTCTCAGACACTTCCAAGTGTTGAATACCTTCGAATATGCGCACTCCTGCAGTAGCAGTCTCTCACACCCTACTCAGGTTCGCAACCCTGAGACTTTACTTGGCCTGTGCACTCCTTGCACGGCTCCTGTGCCTGTCTGCACTTTTGAGAGAATGAGAACAAAAGTTACTCTATCTAAACCCTCTGTCAACGCACTCCCTTCGGACACTTCGACTGCACTCCTTGCAGGAACCTCTGGCTCAGATAGAGAAACAATTGAAACTCATTCCTCCTTCCCCTCAGACTTCAACTCAAACATGAAATCATATACATTACATAAAGCAATTGTATAATAGGAAATAGACATCAAATGAGCATATCATTCAGCATCAATACACAGAGAACAAACACAAACCATGAATTTGAATCAACCTCTTTCTATTAATCCAAATGTCTATACATGGGTGTTCTTACACAACTCTCTACATGCTCTTGCTCCTTTCCTGCTTCCATCGTGTTACAATACACAATGAGGGTGTCTATATCCGTTTTCCCTCCACTCCTTCTAAAACTTTCTAATCTAATATTCAATTCTACCTACTTACATAAATGCCTTCTACCTACTATGGACGAGAGAGGATCGCTCAAGGTCATTTACATTACATAAGTACGCCTCTCCTTAACTATCACATTTAAGTTTGGCGCATCCACTCTTCAAAAGTTTTTAAACAATTTAACATATGCTCAAAATGTGTGGCGCTTGCCCCCACGCTCGCTTGATGTTGACGATGCTCCTGCATCATCAAGCATAATATATTTTCAATTAGAGCCCATTTCTAGGCTCGACCAACCTATTTCCTTCATAATATTCTAACTCATAGGCTCCTTTTTCTAGAACACGTCACATGATATAAGGACCATGCTACATGGGCTTAAAATTGCCTTCCCCCAATGGTTCTTTGGCTTGATCATACAAGAGGACCAAGTCACCCTTGATGTACAACTGAGGACAGACATACTTATTGTATTGGAGCTTGACACATCTTTTTTTTCACCTCAATAGTCGTAGAGGCGTCTCGACGTTGCTCGTGAAGACTCTCTAGGTGTACAAGATGTCTCTCGAGACCGAAAGTGTCAGGTAGGAGTGAAACTACCAACTTAAGAGAAGAGATTTCTCATTCAATAGGTAAAATCAAATCCACATCATGTACTAACTGGAAATGGGAAAAATTGGTGGCAGTATTGATAGAGGTTTGATATGCCCAGAGTGCGAGATATAGCATGATGTGCCAGTTGGACTTACTCTAACTGACAGTTTTTTGAAAAATGGTCTTGAGAGACTTGTTGACGACCTCTACTTGTCCATTTTCCTGGGGGTAATAAGGAGAATAATGACCATGTCTAAACCCCAACTTAGATGCTAGTTCTTCCATCATTTCATTCTGGAAGTGACTGCCATGATCAGTGATAATCTCACTCGAGATACAGAACTGAGAGATAATTTGATTGAATACGAAAAAGGTGGTAGTATTCCCATCAAATTTAACTGTAGGCATGGCCTCGGTGCACTTATTAAAGTAGTTGACTGTCAGGCTGCTAAATTGTAGCTTTTAAGTGTCCTGAATCACTAAATTGTCAAACCAGGGTTGGTATACTTCGAGCTGACACACAGTATGTGCAGGCAAGAGTCTAGTCTTTATTTGAATGCTATCCTAAGAATAAAACACGCACCTATTCTAAGAACTTGAATTCTAATGACTAACTCGAAACTGAGCATTTCCTATCTAAATCATCAGCAAAAAAACAGTCTGGTACTCAAATGCTAATATTGCTATTTCTATTCAAAAGCGCAGTTCTACAAAATCATTCTACCTCTATGTTCAACCATCTACTATCAACATTTTCTTCTAAGTCATAACACACAGGGTACTATCGAAACTGCATTCATTCTGAGCATTCAAAACAAATCTAATGCTATCTACAGGAAAACAAATCTAATGCTATCTACAGGAAAACAAATCTAATGCTATCTACAGGAAAATAAAGTATGATGCTGCTAACTGGTACCAGGAGCT
>ML787198.1:527074-538843 GCA_009831015.1 Picea engelmannii
GTCACGAAGTGTGTAGGATGAAGAACAATCGATCCAAGTTGATCATCATACTCTCGAGCACTCTGTGGCAACGACTCCAGCTGGCCTGTGAACCTTCCTGCTCTTCATTCGAACCATAACGCACATCATGATGCATCGATTTCAAACTGCTCCACTGGTACCTCCACGGTGCGAGTTGGTACCTGGTACCGGCGTCATGTTCCAAGAATAGCAATGGTACCTAACCCAAGTGTTATTAGTCCAATTATCAATTTAAAGTATTAAAATGCATAATAATAGCTTGAATTTCAAGGATACCTTAGGTGACCCCTTTGAATGGTAAAGGGATGTTGATTATATCAAAATGGGGTCAAAAAGGGTGGTACTGGCATATAGTTGGAGGTCAATGGTACGTAGTATAGGCAAAGAACATGGTCAAAACCGGGAACCAACATTGACGACCATGATAATGTACTGATGCCCCCCAATGGAAGTTGGGTTGCAATCCACGAAGTCCAGCCCCCACTTGGTGAAGGGACCAATGATAATGACTGGGTGAAGAGGGGCTAGATTTGAACTCATTTTTCGAGTGAACACCTGGCAGGGGTGACACTTCTTAACCACTTCAATACAATCTTTAAAGATAGTATTCCACAAATAACCGACTCAACATTTTTTTTGGGCTGTGGCAAGCCCATATATATGACCACCACAAGCCCCACTATGGAAATCGTTCAAGACTGATTGGGCTTGTCCATGAGTTAAAAAATGATGCAAGACATTATCTATTCCTCGATGATACAAAGTGTCACCGATGATAGTATACTTCTTAGCTTGGTATATTACACGTCGTCGATTATCTCGTGAGAGATGTTGAGCAAACTTCAAAGTTTGGAGATAGAGAAGAATGTCTCCATACTAGGGGTTTGACGATGAGACAAGGAAAATTTGTTCGTCCACAAACAAATCAACATGGATAACATCCTTATCTAATCGTGGAAAGTTGAATATTATCTCCGTGAAGACTAGTGATTTCTTGGATTTCGCAGAAATGAAATCAAGATCAAACTCTTGTAAAATGACAATCCATTTATTATATTTCCCCCCTATGATACACTTGGCAAGGACGTGTTGAAATGGATTGACATCAACAACCACATTAGTCTTTCAAATTAATATATAGTGACACAAACGTTGGGTTGCATGAACAACAACCAAAGCTAGATTTTCAACGTGAGAATAATTAAGTTCAGGACCGAAAAAGGTTCGAATATGATAGTAGATGACATGCTCGTGGAGCTCATCATTCTCCTGAACCAGAACCATACCAATAGTATCCTCAGACGCAATGATATAAAACAAGTAATCTCTACTCTAGTCAAGAGGCTTCAACAGAGGCGCCGATACCAAGGCTTTCTTCAAAGCATCAAAGGACTCCTAGGCTCTCTCATCCCAGATAAAAGGGGTGTCCTTCTTCAAGGGACACATGAAACCCTTAGTGATAGTGGCATGGTTCGCTATAAACCGACGAAAAATGTTAGCTTTCCCCTGTAAAACTTGAAGTTGTCTAATCGTGCGTGAGGGAGGAAATCGAAGTATTGCCTCAACCTTTAGTGGATATACCATGATCCCGGTATCAGAAACTAGAAAACCCAAAAGACGACCATACTTAATGCAAAATATGCACTTGTGAGGGTTCAATCAGATTCTATACTAACGACATATTTCAAAAACAATTCGAACTTGAGTAGCATGATCCGCTCTCTTGCGAGAGTGAGCAACAAGATCATCAAGGTAAGCTTCGACTATGTGCTTAAGATCGTGAAAAGAAAAAGTCATGGCACGTTGAAAGGTTGCTCCGACATTTTTAAGTCCGAAAGGCATTTTCCGGTATGCAAAAGTACCCCAAGGAAAAATAAATTTTGTCTTGTGTTGATCCTCAGGTTTGATTTGAATTTGGTTATATCCTGAAAATCCCTCCATAAAGGAAAATACTTTGCTTCCCACACAGTGGTCGAGAATCTGATCGATGAAAGGTGTTGGGAAGTTGTCTTTAGGGCAGGCCTTGTTCAGGTCATGAAAGTCCATATATACACGGATGGTTCCTTGCTTCTTATCCATAGGAATAGGGTTGGATACCCATTCAGTCAAGGGAACCGGGTAGATGAAGCCAACATTAAGTAGCTTCTCCACCTCTTCCTTAATAGAAGGGGCCTTCTAGGATTGACATATCTAATAAGTTTTCGAACAGGTTTAGCATCCAGATAAGTTTTAATCTCATGTTCAACAATACGAGGGTCGATTCTTGGCATATCTTCATATGACCAAGCAAATACATCTCGAAATTCCTTGAAGAGTTCAGTGTAGATCAGGATTTCTTCTGGCGAACAATCTGCACTGATATTTATGTTTTCAATCTTGCCAGGGGTACGAGAGATATCAATCGTGACGATAGGATAAATACTCGCCATGTTTCCTTCAACATAAATGTCGCACATATCAAGTGGAACTATGGTGTGACCAACTATCTCAGTCAAAGTAGATCGAAATTCATCTTGTTCGATTCTTTCAAGATCTGGGAGAAAATAAGAGTGGTGATGCATATCATCCCAAGGTTTTTCGGAACCATTCATGGCTTCAATGATAACTTCATCCGAAGGAAAAGTCTCATCGAGGAAATCATGTGAAAAAGACAATGAAGATGCCAACACGGGCCTGAGAATAGAATCCTCCTCGTCTGTCGGTGAGGTATCAGGATCGGGATCGACGTAAGAGTGAAGAAAATCTTGATACACAATCTCTGTTGTCAATAGTGGCATGGCCATTCCTGCATGAAACTGACCTTCACAAGACAAAGTCGGGGAAGGCAGGGCCCACAGATCACTAAAATGGGAAGTGCGGAAAGGAATGGACCTCTTAGTCGAAAAGGGATTACTGGACATGGCGTAAATGTGGTGAATCGGTGCTATGAAGTCGAAAGTACCCATAAGGGAAGAATACATTCTGACACCGATGTTCTTAGTTTTCGGCTGAGAACTGTCAATCAAAGGGATCAATGATCCAATAGATGAATTAGGACTAGAGTACGAAAAAGTATAACTGGTCGATTGTCATGTTCTTCCCTTCGTGAGGAAAACAATGAGTATGGAAGACGAACGATACAATGATGACCACAGCATAGGTCCAATTGCGTCCTAGTAAGAAGTTATAATCAAGAGGCACATCAACAACCTCTACTTCCACCTCTACCGTCTTCCCACCTAACTGGACCATAAAGGCAGGGAGAACACTGTGAGGGCGGAAGGAATGACCGTCAAAAGTATTCAACATGTTAGATGACTTGGAAAGGGTTGGGGATCCAAGAGATTTCCAACAAATCAGGGACATCAAACAAGTGGCAACGCCTTCATCAACAACCGCACGTTTGATGGTATACTTTGAGTACTCCACGTGGGTTTAGAAATCCACATGGTAAGGCAAGCGAGGCTTCACATCTATAACATAAAACTTGATAACTTTTGAGCCATTGGGTTCTAGATCTCCTAAATAAGATAGTAAGGCATTCCTCTATGAAGGACACGTCTAGAGTACCTCCAAATCTGACATCTCACAAGGGTTTTTACACAGGTCCTCAATAATAGAGTAAGTTTTGGAGGCTCTAGCATTTGGATTGTGGGTAGAGCGCTTTAGTACTCCTTTCGAAATATGAGGTGGTGGCTCTGGTTTCTCAATCTGTAAAGTCATCTCCAGAGGAGGAGGAGGATATTCTAGACCACCAATATCTTGTGAAGATCTATAATCTTGAGATCGAGTGGCTACATTAAATTTTGCATCGACCATATTGATACACAAACAGTCGCCATCTTGCACGACGAGGTTTGACTCCGATCGACTACATTTCCATCATTTGAGGAGCTCAAGGCCATGTGTTGATTATGTGGGAATGGATTCATCAGCACGATGGGCAGTAGAGATAATAGCCTTGTAGCTTCCGCAAGTTTGGGGCATAAGTGAGTAAGGTGATCATCTGTGCAAAGCTTACAGGGAAACTTCACCTTACATTTTTCACATTTTCCCTCTCCATCATTATTATTGTCCTTGGGTTTATTACCATTTTTCCCACAATTACGATTATTACATCCTTTCTTCTTATTCCCTCCTGGTTGCTGGTTACCATTTGCGTTGGTCGACGATTGCACAGAGTGTACATCCTCCAACTGAGTGGGGTTGGAAGACACAGACGAAGTTGGGTCTCCTGCAGACTGGTTTAGAGACAACTCTTTCATATGTATTGTCACTGAGTCTGTGGACTTTACATTGGATACACCTACAATTCCATTGGCATGAGGTCCATGATTTTGTCTCAGGTTGTAAGTTTACCACGGTGTGTTTGGAAGAAGGTGGTACAACATCCCAGACTGAGCATATATCAATTCTAACTACTGGGCTCTAAAGATCGCTTCCTCATCAGTGGTAACCCTGGAAGTAGAAACACCCTTTGAGATAGGAGCGTGAAAGGACTTAAGGAACCATTCTAAAAGAAAGGTTGGGGGTATATGGGTATTAATCAACCTCTTCCATCTACGCCACTCTTGGATATGATCTGAGATATGAGTGGCAGTGTTCTAGCATAAATTCGAAAAAAGTTCTAGGTCAACATCATAATGAATGGGCAACTGGAAGTGGTTAAGGAATACCAACACCAACTGACTAAAAGTCCCATATGACCCCCTAGGTAGCTCAATATGCCATTTTGTAGCAACTTCGATGAGGGTGTGTTGAAATAATCTTAATCGAATAGAATCATCATTAAGGGAATTCGATGAGCACCAATGGTGAAAGGTAGTGACGTGATCACCAAGATCCTCTCCATTCTTACCTTCAAACTTTGGGATGTCTGAAGGAAGCTTAGTGGGGACGGGGGACCATGTAGGATCATTACTCATAGGGTAATTCATTAACTTAGACAAGTCTGGCATATTAAGCATGGCCAAAAAAGGGAGACAGGGTTGCGACATCTAGTCCCAATCTCCCAGGAAAGATTGTGCTTGAGGAACTACATGCCATCCAGGGTTCTGGTAAACACCATGGCCATGTACGGGATTATAAGGCCCTCCTCCAAGATGATTCATAAAGGGTTGGTTGGGCATCATTCCAGTATGAATGTTCTATTGGGGGTTATAGAAATTGTCCCCAACCAGATTGGATCCGGGTTGGGGGTTGCCCAAAGCATGAAATTGACCTCCTCTAGGTGGGAATTCGGAGGATAGAGGTGGATTCGTCATGCCAAATTATTTTTCGAAATCTGCACCAAGGAGGTAGGGGTATAGGATGAAACTTGAGCTGAAGCTTGTCTGTCAGGTTGGTTGCTCCACCCAGAGGTAAGAGGATTAGAACTGGGGTTAAAAGCAGGAATGCCTCCCATATTAGGAGTCGTTTGAGGGAATTGAGAACCACCAAATGAAAAATGAGTGTAAGGAGGTGAACTGGTCCCAAGCCTAATGCTAGCATTAGGGCCAGCAACTGGGATGGAGTTTGAAAATTGTGAAGTGAAGTTGGGCATACTATTGGCACAAGGACAGACCTAGGGTTCAACTCTAACATCGCACTGACAAGCCCTAAATACTGGCCCTTTTTGCAACACATGCGAAGCAGGTGAAGTCTCATTTGAAGTAGTAGTAGGGGGTTGTAGGACACAAGTGTCTACAACTAGAGGAAATGCAAGTGGATCCAAGGAAAGAATACACAAAATCCTAGTTATTCTTACCAAGCATAAACCTACTTCACATAGTTATATTCCAGATCTAACATAGTCATGCAATAATAGAATAAAAGAAGATAAAAGAACACAACATCAACCAAAGAGACACAAAATATACGTGGTTCACCCTTTCCCTAGGGCTACGTCCACAAAACTGTGTTTCTTGATATTATATGAAAACATACAGTTCTATCTGGGCTCTTAGCTTGAATATCTCTCTCTCTTTCTCTTATTCTCTCCCCTCCCTATGCACCCAGTTGCAGGGTTGATCTTCGCACCCAGCTGAAGATCTTACAATACTAGAAGGCTCTCACACACAACACTTCTCTCTCACACAATAACAATGAACTCTCAACCAACTTAGCACCAACCTCCAACCAATGAAAAACCCCTCTTCTCTCATATAGGTCCTTATCTATACATTACAATGACTCACCGACAACCTTAGGCTGAAACCTAGGTTTCAAAACCCTAAGTACCAAAACCCTAGGTGTGTAAAAACCTAGGTCAACTTGACCCATGTTTTCTGGGCTTTGCCATCCTGTCTTTCCTTCTTTCCCACGAGGTGCTCTAAAGCATCCATTGGTGGATTTTTCCTCTAGCTAAGTTGTCCACGATTCATCTTCCTTGTTGATCTGTTCTCCTCGATATTCTTGTCCAACGACTTGCTTTCCATTACTTCGCTCCTTCTTTTCTTCTCCTTTGGCCACTTTGACCCATCCTCAGTCAATATGCCTTCCATGTAGTTCACACTTCATCTTTTCTCTTCCTTATTCTTCGCCTTCTTCCTTAATTCATAACCAAGGTCCAACAAGCCCCCAACACTCATTTGTGACTTGTCCCAAGGCTCTGTAGGCTTGAGCTTTTTTTTTTTCTTTGACTTCATACTACACGGGGAAGCCTATGATTTCTGCTCTATCCTTCCCCATTGTGTGCAAACTATATTTTCTATGTCTGGTACCCAGTTTCAATTGCACCTGGTACCTAGACCCTTCTCCTTCTGCTCTTACTGGGAGATGCGAGGCAACTGGTTGTCATAGTACAATTTCAACCAGCTCCCATTTACCAAACCTTCCTTCCATTCTCCATTCAAAGTCTTCAACTACGCAACTCATCCTTCTGTAACGTAAGAAAACTCATATATCCCAAGCCAATGTGTCCTAAACTTCCCTAGATGGTTCATGAACTTATTGTCATATACCGATACCATATCTCCTTGCTTAAAGGCTTTCTTTTTGATGTGTCTGTCATGATAGGCCTTTTCTCTTTCCTTTTGTACTTGCTGATGGAATCCTGCAATAAACCTGTCTTCCTCCAATTCGACCAACTGCATGAGCCTCTCTTGAAAAGCACCAGTGTCATCCATATCTGTAAAGGATTCAATTCTTAAGCTAGGAACTAAATATTCCATAGGTACAACTACTTCTAGACCATAAACCAACTTAAATGGAGTCTGCATTGTCACCTTCTTGAAGTAGTTCTATAGGCCCATAACACTGCTGGTATTCTCAAATCCCAATCATCCTTGTTCACACTACAAATCTTCGTCAGCGTTGTCTCCAAGATCTTGTTGAAGGCTTCGACTATACCATTTGTTTGTTGATGGTATGGTGTGATATTCTGATGATGAATTGAAAATTCCCAAGTCAAGGCTTCAATGGTATTATTAATAAAATGTGTGCCTTGATCACTCATAAGGATCTTTGGGCATCCAAACCTGGTTATGATATCATCAAATATGAACCATGCAGCTATAGTTTCACTACAGTCCTTAACTTCTCTTGTTTCTTCCCATCTACTCAAATACTCTGTCACAATGATGATGTATCTTGATCCTATGCGCTTTCCTGGTGGGTGTATAGGTCCCACAAAATCAATGGCCCATTTCTCAAACACCTGTAAGGTTAGCTGTGGTGCTAAAGGCATCTCATCTCTTCTGGAAGGTGTCCCAACTTGTTGAGATACATTGTAGGCTTTGTAGTAATCCTTCGCATCTTTGTGTAAACTGGGCCACTAGAGGCCAACTCTAAGGATCTTCTGCATTGTTTCTTTTCTTGCATAGTGTCCTTCTGCGATGCCTTCATGTGCTTCTGCCAAAATCAATGGTCTTTCTGCCTCCATAACACATCTCCTCAGGATCTCATCAGGTCCCATCTTATATAGCTATTTCTTATGAATGCTTGTATATTTTCCTAGTGCCATCCCTTTAGATAGGAATTGGACTATCTCGGTGAAGTGTTCATCAACCTTTTTGATGGCTAGCAACTGCGCATCGGGTAATGTATCCTCCAGACTAGTAGGTTCCTCTCCATGTTCTAATCGAGACAAATGATCAGGTCCCTTGTTCATTCTCCCTGGCTTGACCATGATCTCAAAATCATATTCATGGAATAACATAAGCCATCTGCATATTCTCCCCCCCAACACTGGCTTGTTGACTAGGTATTTCAACGCAAAGTGATCAGTGAATATCTTAAAGTGTCCTCCCAACAAGTAGTGATGAAATTTTTGCAGCGCATACACCATGGCTAAACCTTCTCTCTCAGTGGTAGTGTAATTTGTCTCAACTGTAGAGATCTTCCTGCTAGGAAAGGATAACATATGGACAATATCTCCTTCCTCTGGTTGTGCTAGCACTTCTCCCAATGCAATAGAGGATGCATCGACATGGACATGAAATTCCTTACTCTAATTGAGAAAAACTAGAATAGGTGTAGTAACCAGCTTCTAACTTACAACATGACTCTTCCTTTTCTTTTATTTGATTCTTCAATATTTCTTATATTCTTTTGGCTTCTTCAATTTGGGTCTTGAGATGGACAATGGTTTCAAAACTTTTGCTAATCTCATCATCTACATTCATATCTTCTTTTCCATTCTTTAGTCTTGTGATCTCTTCTTCCTTTTCTTCTAATTGAGTCTTATTGTTCTCTTCTTGTTCTTTGAGCATTTCCTTTAATTTGAAGATGTGCCTTAGACTCCTCCTAAGAAACTTCTTAGTGTTATCCGAAATATAGTTATAGTCTATATAATAATGATCACTTCTATATCTATATAAACCCTCTTCAACTTCCTTTTGAAGTTTTAATAGATTTTCTTCTATTATTTTCATGGGATAGTTACCATCAAACTTTACAGAAACTGTTTCTAGATATCATTCTTCACTTGTAGAGAAAAATTCATCATCATCATTGCAATCAAGGTTTTTTTAGGGTTCTTTACCTTCATTTGAAATATCTTCATGATCTTCCTTTTTCCCAACATCAACACATAATTATTTTCTTTCATTTGAAATGTCTTCAAGATCTTCCTTTGTGCTATCATCACTTGATTCTTTATCTTCACTTGAAATTTTTTCAAGATCACATTTAGAAATAACATAATCAATAATTTTTGGAGATTCTTTACCTTTAATAATCTTGATGGAGTGATCTTCAATATCTTTCTTCTCCTTCTTACTTTGATATGTCTCCTCTAGCTTTGGCCATATATCCTTGGCGGAAGTGCGTTGTCCCATGCTCTCTTTGATAGGGCTTGAGAGTCCCTAAGAATGGTCTTGAGAGCCAATGCATCATTCTTCTTTCCTTCCCTTTGAGCTACAAAGTTTGACTTGTTCTTCAATGAAACTGATCCACCAATGGTTGCCTTCCAAATTGTTGCTCCCATTGTCTTCAAATGTAATCTCATTTCTATTCTCCAAGTAGAATAGTTTTACTCATCAAGGATTGGAACTTCATCATCCATTTGTGTGTCTATGGATCTCCTTCAATCTTGTAAAGGCTTGTAGTGAAGGCCTGCTCTGATACCAATTGTTGGACACACCTACCACACTTAGAGAGGGGGGTGAATGAGTGTGGGGATCTTTTTCCAAAACTCCCCTCTTACACAAAACTCATTAGTTAGCATTCGACATTTACTCATTATGCATTTCAGTCATTAATAATCAGCTAGATGTGAATACATATCAACAACATATATCAGCAATATATCACCAACAAATCATCTCCACAAGGAACACAAGGAACACAATATGTATGTACAATTTTTCTTTTTATTATGGACTTCAATCCGGGGTTTTTTTAGCAACAAATGAATAGAGTAAAACTCTACAAGAGCACCAGATATATATGAAAGACTTAACTTACATCCTCAGCACCAACTGAGATGAGGCAACAATCATCAACATATATCAATTTGTACCATAAACAAGTGCATCAACCATGCACCAACCTGTGCCAAACAACATGTAATCAACCTGTACCATAAACAAGTGCATCCAACCATGTACCAAGTATATACCAATCATGTGTCAACTAATCATAAAAAATGACTCATCAATATGTACCAAAATCATCAACTATACACCTCATGTATGTGCCAACTCATCAACTGCTTGTCTCAACCATGATTAGTTTTGGATTAGTCAACAACCCTAACTTGAAATAATCATAACTTTGTGCCTATAATGAATAAATATATGAAAATGATACATAATTTTCTTTAGTTTGTTTTATGAAATTCCTCTAGGTTTCACTACTTGGAACCTCTCAGAAAAGGCGTTATAGAAAAAATGGCATACCTTGTTGAATTTTGGCTTATTCTAGAGAGCGACCTTGTAGAGCATGCCCCACACATAATATTTGTTGAATCAATATGAAAATGTTGCAAAGAATACTATATAATGTAATATAACCAACACAATTTGTCTCATTGAATTTTTATCTTTTATGAAGAAGTTATGACGTTTTTACCCGAAACACCTGTTTTAGACTAGTTTCAGGACTAGCCACAAACCCTATTTTCCATAGAGTGTATCTCCAAAAATACAACGACCCACAAGATGAATATTTTACCATAGATACTTGGATATGTTTCCTCAATGGAATATCAATATCACAGTCTGAATCATTATATAAAACAAGTTATTACGAAAATGGTGAGATGACCTGTAAATAACATACCTTAGAAAGCATCAGGAAAAGAATTTATCCTTCCTTGAATTATGGCCCTCTTTTCTTCACCTTCCCTCTGAAATTCATATTATATATCCTTTGGTTACCTTAGTCACCTATAGATATTCAATATTCTCAAGTGTTCCACACCAAAAAGGATGAAGAATCTCTCACAAGAAGCTCTCCACCAATACTCCAAAAGATATTCTCACAAGAAGCTCTCCATTGATCCACAAAAAGGATGATCTACAAGAGACCATTTATATATTATTTATACTTTCATCCTCTAGGTCACTTAACCCATTTTTAGGTCACTTAATCCATTTCTAGGTCACTTAACCTATTTTCCTTATTTTAGGGTTAACCACTTTCCATAAATAGAAAGTTCTCCAATACTTTATCATTTAAATATTCATTCTTGATTTTGTCACCTTACTTTATCATTTCTTGATTTTGTCACTTCTCTTTATTATTTAAATAATCCACATTGACTTTGTCACTTTACTTTATCATTTAAATAATTATTTCTTCTTTTATGTCACTTTGACTTCTTTGACCTTGGGGGCTTCAAGCCTTCATGTGGGGGTCCTTCATCTTCGTAAGGCCATAACTCTCAAACCATGAGGATTTATGTGAAATTCCACATACCATCGGAAATGGAATGACAATCACTATCCATATAGGATAATTTCACCAACAATTTCCTTGATCTTCATCTCATTATTCCACATACAAGCATGGGTCCTCCAACCATTCTTCTAGGATAACTCAATCTGCAAAGCATATTCCGGTGAGGGATTTCACCATAAGGGGACTACTTTGGAGTTCATCCATTTGTGCACCTTATAAATCATAATAAGACAATAGTGAGAGCATGGGTCCTCCAACCATTATTCTAGGATAACTCAATCCACAAAGCATCTTCCCATGAGGTCTTTCACCATAAGAGGACCACTTTGGAGTTCATCCATTTGTGCACCTTATCAATCATGATAAGACAATAATGAGTCATCTATACATTTTTCCAACAATGCATCATATACCAATGAAACCACATCGATCCATCTTCATCATGTA
>ML787198.1:539040-549123 GCA_009831015.1 Picea engelmannii
GGTTTCACGTTCTGCCAAACGTTGGAGCAGTTGAGCATTCTCTTTTTTCAATTGCTCAAGAGAGGAAGGCTTAGGATCCTTAGTAGATGTAGAAGGTATGCCATATTTAGAAGAAGGTGTAGGAATCTGAGAAGAGGGGGTAACAATGTATTTTTTAGGAAGAATCGGTGTGATGAGTTCATATTTTATCTCTTTATCAGGTTTAGACTCCTCTGTAGAATATTCTTTAAGTTTTTTGTGGGGGCTCTCATGGTCAAAGGACAATTGAATAAGATCTGAGGTACTTGAAGGTTTTATATTAGACTTGCCACTAGTACTTCGAGTGCTTCTTCAAAAGGATTTCCCCTTGAATCGATTAGCACCTCTCCTCTTTATAGGAATTGGAGGAAAATCTTGATGAAATGAATCCTGCAATTTATTTGGTTTAGAATCAATAGGCGTTGGAGGTAACTGGGAATCATGAGCAGGTTTCTTAACTTTCTTACCAGATGAGGAGATATGGGAATCAATATTTTTCTTGGCTTTCTTATCAAATAGGGAGATAGTTTGAACTGGAGGGTTTGAAGTTTTAGGAGAGTGAGGTTTAAGAGGGGTAATTGTCCCAGGATCGATCGGCTTCTTGCTCATTTTAACTGTGAAATGAGGATTCAAAAACTGATAGAGGAAATCTTCCCATGTTTTTCCCTGTTTCTTCAATTTTGTTATGATAATAAATTTAATGAGACCATGGTGAAATAAGTTGTGGTGAGGGTTTGCCAAATTTTTGCAGACCTGGCAGGACATCTTCTCAAGGATTTTCAGAAAATAGAAGGGAAAATTCAGGGGTTTGTTGAACTTAAAATTGGCCAAAAGGCGAAAATGAAAGGGTTTAAAAACATAGTACTTACATTCACAAGTAACGAGTCTAGTAATAATGATCATAGGGTTGATTAACTCATCTTTGATCCACCCTTTCAAATACCCTTTAGCTCCGGATAAGTTTTGGTATTTAGGATTAAACACCCAGTTGTATATTTGACATGGTGGTTGATGATGTTTGAACCGTCGATCTCCAATTCATGGCAATTTCATGGCCAAATCAATGGACTCTTCAGAGACCGAGAAAACTAGTGATCCTATGCGAGCAAATCTCCCATCAAATCTGAGAGAGAATTGGAGGGAGACGTCGTCATCGTGCCCTTGCAGACTAGAAAGGAACGACCCCCAACCCATGTGGAGGAAGAATTTTCGACGGGGATTCGAATTTTGGAATGGCCAGTAGATCAGTGTAGGATGATGGTTTATGACGATTTGGCATGGTTACAAAGCAAGGGATGAGCAGAAGGCCAAAATCGGGCAGAGGATGAGCGATATAGCAGGCAAATGATGAGTGATATAGTAGGTAGAGGACTCTTTCCTTGATGCAATTGATATGGAAATGGTTGAATCGTGGGTGTATTCATCATACACGAGAACCATGCATGGTCATGATTGCACTGAATTTAAAATTCGAACGATTTGTACTTTGGAGGTAAAAAAAAATTGTATAAGAGATTTGATCAATGTCTAAGTCGAAGACTTGGACATTTGTTCATAAAATGAATTTGTGAATTTAATTTGATCATAAAATGAATTTTTAAAAATACACCACTTGATTCATCACTTCAACGGACGTAGTCAAACTCCAATGATCATACCTGAATGATATTATGAAAATATCATTTATAGTGGATACACTACCTTATCCACTCCTCCATCCAGTCCTTGATATGGTACTCCATCTGGTCCTCCAGATGGCACTCCATCTGGTCCTCCATATGGCACTCCATTTGGTCCTCCGTATAGGTGAAACCTATACAATAGTAAGTGGACGTTTTCCCATGGTACTCGGATCAGAGGATTGTTGGCAAGCATGGTGAACAAGATCATGGATAGGATGAGCATGGATAGGATTTGTAACATCCATCTTTAGTTTCCTTTCTTACTTGCATTGTCATCGAAGTGTTACTGTTACAAGGAATATTTGGGTGTAAGCAGTCTTCCCTTGTATTAGATATAAACATAGATAATAAAAAATGCACAACAGGATTATTAATTATGGATATAAAATTATGTTAGCAGTATAAAGCTTATCAGGCTAATAAAAATGACTGTTGATATAATAGCCTGAGATATGGTAAAAATACATTATGACATAAATTGACAGAGATCCTACTTCCTTTTCTTATGGACCTATAATACAGATGGCAGTGTTTAGCATTTTTTAGCTCAGGAAACCCCTCCCCCACTCCTAAATATTGTGACACTTCACAATCAAAGATATAGGAAACTAGTCAATCCTCCCAATAGCCTAAGATTTATAGTTTCCAAGTGTGGATATAAATTTCACACAATATCTTGACAAGACGATTAAAAATATGGCCCCACCTGTAGGACATAACATCCTACATATAGTTAAGAAGAGGTAGGAGAGAGAGTATTAAGATTATATTAAAGTTAGTTCCCAATGGAAGATTGGTGTGATTCATTTACCTTCACTTAAACATGCATACTTCTTTTCAGCCTTGCCTACAAGTAGTTTCGTACATTAGGACAAGTTTTAAGATAATAAATTTTATTTATTGTTTTTTAAATCATCACCCTCTCTAGGTAGAATGTCTCGTTGCCAGCAAGCCTATTCTGTACTCCGACAGGTTTACTTAGTCATACCATAGGCTAGTACCTACTGCCAGCAGACCTATTCATTATCCTGGCGGGTTAGCCTCTTACACCCTTTTACAATAGAGACTGATCCTTACCACTATCTTTAATATTTGTGTATGAATATTTATTTTTACAAGGAGATGGGGAAGTAGCTTTGACTATATTTTTTTTAATTTTTTATGGACTCGGATGGTATTTGAGTTACTGGATGATTCTTCTTTATGTATTCCTTATAGATTGTCTTGATGTAAGGGATACTTAAGCTGGCGTAGCCAATATGAAGATATGGTATAGTCAAGAATTTTTAATATGTAGTGGATGGTACCATTGGAAAATAACAGAAAGGTATCTATAATCCCTACTCAGTTTCTTCTATTTGAAGTTATATTGATGTTTCCATGGTTAACCGCTAGTCATACCTTCTTGCTACTCTTTCATAAATATGCTTTACTCACCTACTCAAGGTTCTGGGGGGATTGTACTAGCAAACTCTAGGTTTATAAGATAAAGTGTCAATTCCTTATGTCCTCTATTGGTGGAGGTTATGAGCAACTACCATGAAAGATTCCTTTGAGAGAAAAGAAGATAGAAATCTTGTAAAAATGGATAATTTAAAGCATGCAGTTTCTAATCATAATAAAAATAGTCATTATTAAATTGGTGCTTAAGCATACAACAAATTTTAATTATAGAAACATTTTATTTTGAAGTAAAATACTTATGTTTCTGTGTCCTTGGAGTTGTCTACTTGTTGTTAGATGAATACCTACAAAAAGTTTCTAAAATTGTTTGTCAAAAACCACACTCCAAAATATTTACATATGTGCAATTAGAAATCAAAATGTTTCAAGAATAGGGGGAAGGAGAAGAAACTTCCCCATCCACCAAGGCCAATGCCTTGTCGGCTGACATGACATATACAAAGTCTTCTTTAGAAATGGGCCTATGGTAAAGTTTAAGTCTGTGTCCATTCACTGCAAAAGAGACTTGTCCATCATCAATTGTTTTTATCTTTACAACAACATTATCAAACATGGTAACTACCTCATAAGGACCCCACCATCGAGTTATAAGTTTTCCTTTAAAAGTTTTAAATATTGAATCAAACAATAGAGCCCAATCATTGGGTTGAAATTGTTTCTTTTTAATGAATTTATCATGTCATTTGCTTCTCTAGTTTTGAACTAAGATTGTCCTTTGGATAGCATCTTGTCTAATTTCATCCAATTCATTCAATTGTAGGGCTTGTTGTTTTTGTTCCTTGTCTAAATCTAATGCCAAGTGTGCATCAATACGAAAGGTTCATTATTTGGAATTCAATTGGTAAGAGTACTTGTTTTCCATAAACCAGTTCGTATGGGGTATGTCCAATGGTGTTTCTCCATGTGGTACAATATGCCCACAAAGCCTCTGGAAGTCTATCAACCCAATATCTATGGTGTAGTTGGACAGTTTTGGTAAGGATAGCTTCCAATACTTTGTTTGTTGATTCCACGTTTCCATTAGCTTGTGGGTGGTATGGAGAGGACTTATGATGCTTTATTGCATATTTTTCTGTTAATTCCTTCATCAGATTAGAAGTAAATTGTGTACCCTGGTCCATGACAATATCATGAGGGACACCAAAGCGAGTAAAAATATCTTCATAAATAAATTCAACAACAGATTTTTGAGTAGCCCTAAACAAGGATTTTTCATCTACCCACTTGGTGACATAATCTGTGCAAACAAGAATATAATTATTCTTACAAGACATGGGGGAAATTGGTCCTACAAAATCAAGGGTCCATTTCTCAAAAGGTTCTATCATAAACTCGGTACGTAAGGGAATTTCATCAGTTGATGTGGGTCTTATTATCCTTTGACAACTATCACAACTTATCGCATATTTGGAAGCATCCTTAAAAATGCTAGGCCAATAGTAACTTGAATGTAAAACCTTATATGTTGTACATTTATAGAAAATATGTCCACCACATGGTCCATCATGACAACTTCATAGGATTTCTTCTATCTCATTTTATCGGAAACATCTACGAATAATAAAATCTGGTCTAGTATGAAAAAGTTCATGGCCAACGCAAGAATAGTTATCACTTTGTGTTATAATTCGATGCTTTTCATGAGGTGATAAATGAGCTGGTAATTTTCTAGTAGCTAAATAATTTTCAATATCTGAAAACCATAGAATTTTTACGGAGATGGAAAAGAGATGCTCATATGGAAAACCATCATCAACAGGAATACTATCACCCTCATGATTAACGCGAGAGAGAAAATCAACTACTATGTTCTCTTTTCCTAGTCGGTCAAGGACGATGATATTGAACTCTTGTAATAAAAGGAGCCACCTAGTTACTCGACCATTGGTAATAAGTTTTTTCATGAGAAATCTAATGACAGAGTGATCTGTATGTACAAATACCTCATATCCTGTGATATAATGGTGAAACTTTTTGATGGCATGGACGACTGCCAAGAATTCTTCTCAGTGACTATATAGTTTATCTCAACAGGGGCCAAGTTCTTACTCATAAAGTAAATGGCATAGGATTTTTGGTCTTATTTTTTTCCTAACACTCCTCCTATTGTAGTATCAGAGGCATCAGTGGATATATGAAATGGAATTGCCCAATTGGGTCCCCTAAGAATTGGTGCCACAGATAATTTAGCTTTTAGAGTTTCAAAGGCGGTTTCACAATGGTCAGTCCAAATAAATTCAACATCTTTTGTAAGTAATCGAAACATTGGTGCGACAATATTTGTAAAATTTTCAATAAATCGTTGGTACTATCCAACATGTCCAAGAAAGCTTCTCACCTCTTTTTGAGTCTTTTGAGTTGGGAGTTTGAAAATTACCTCAATATTAACAGGATCTGCTTCAATCCCTTCAGATGAAACATGATTCCCTAAGACTACTCCTTCTTTCAATAACATTTTACACTTCTCATTACTTAAGGATAAATTCATCTCTTGACATCTAATAAAAACTTTCTTCAGGTTATCTAGGGCTTCTTGATAAGTATTACCATATATTGTAAAATCATCCATATAGAATTCCACGCATTCATGAATGAGGTCAACAAATATCCCTAATATTGCTCGTTGGAATGTGGCGGGAATGTTACATAGACCAAATGGTAAGACCCTATAGGCATAGGTTCCCCAAGGACAAGTGAAATTAGTCTTGTCCTAATCCTCAGGTGCTATTAGAATTTGATTGTATCCCCTATATCCATCCAGGAAGGAAAAGTATCGCTTTTCTGAAAGGGTATCCAAGACTTGGTCAATGAAGGGAAGAGGAAAATAATCCTTAAGAGTGGCCTTATTAAGTTCCCAGAAGTCAACACAAATTCTCCATTTTTCGGTTACTTTCTTTGGAACCACTACAAGCGGGGATACCCATTTGCTGTTAGAAATTGGATAAATAAAACCGACATTCAATAGTTTATGTATTTCCTCCTTCATTATATCCTTTAGTGCTAGATTCATCATTATTTGAGGTTTCCTAACAAGTGTTACTTTTTCCTGGGTATATATGTGATGAATGCATGTGTCGAGGTGTATACCCCTCATATTGATATATTTCAAGGTGAATTATCCTGATTGGTCCTTAAGGAAATTCAGTCATTTTTCTTGTTTATCTGCACCTAGTCTGAAATTTATATGTAGTAATTTCCGAGGACTAATCTCATAAGGCATGGTATAAGATATGGCAGATTAATATATCTCAAAGATAAATATGTTGAAGATAGATTTGATGGGTCCAACTGTTCTTGAAATTATTCACCAAACATATACTCTAATTGGGGAAAAGATTGAGGAAAATCAACAGATGTGATTGTAGAAATAAATTGATTTATCACATTCTCCATTGTTCTTCCCAGTTTTCATTCTCATATAGACATGCAATCCACCATAGATTCTCTATAATAGGTTTAGTTGATGGTTATATGGTACGTTTCTTCATAGAAAGTCCATTAGAGATAATCATTTCACCTTTTCTATAGCCAATAAATGCATTGGTTGTGTCCAACCAAGGTCTTCCCAAGATAACGAGATGCCCCTTAGTATGATCCTTTGAATGAATGACAAGGAAGTATATTGGATATTCCCATGATGCTAATGTGACTATGATATCATCCAATATTCCTCCGGGTATGAATTTTGTCTTATCTTCTAATTCCAAAATAGTTGGGGTAGGTCTAAGGAAGTGTTTCAACGGTAATTCTTCTAAGGTAGTGATAGTCATAACATTAATGTCTACCCCTAGGTCTATGAGAGTATTTCCAATGGGAACCTTATTAATGGTTATTGTTACTACGAGATTCCCTGGGTTTGCATACTTTGTGACCCTAGGCTGCTCTAAAATGTATTCAGACAACTCTCCGATCAGATGTACTATTGGAGGATCCTTTTGTTTCCTACCTAGATTTTTGATACACAATTTATTGATCACATTACTATAAATTGGAATGTCCTTTATGGTTTGTGATAGGGGAATTATGACATATATATTCTTTAATTCATTTATAATGTCAAATTTTGGTCGAATCATTGGTTTTTCGATTTCTAATATCTCAGGATAGGGAGGGACTTTTGTATTTTGTGAAGACTCACTTCAGGGAAGATTATGTTCTTGCTATTTGGGAATAATAAGATCTTCCCACTTAGTGTCATCTGTGGATTGGTCAAGAGTTCCATATTCTTCTTCTTATTGGATGACTACTGAAGGGTTCTATTTATCCATAACTTTCCTCGACCTTAGTTGAATATCATGTAATGGAACAAGAGAAATAACATATTTTCGGAAACTTTGCTGCTCAACATTGTGAAGAGGTTGAGTTGGTTTATTATTCGGCTTAGGAACCGGTTGTGTGGAATAGGAGGTAAAGATGGGGGAGCAAAACCTGAAAAAAGTTGTTGGATGTTTGGTGGAAACTGTGGGTAAGGATGAGTAGGCATAGAAACAAGTGGAATCTGAGTGTTTCCTTGGGTATGTCCCCCTCTCCATCCTTGTAACCAAGTTGGTGTCAAGCATACTGAGGAGACCAACTTTTCCAATTTGGTGGGTTCCACTTTTGTGGTTTTTGGTAATAAGGTGGAGCTCGAGGTGGTAGATCCTGGTATGCAGGATGACTCCTACGATGCCATGTCCTTCTAGGTGCATAAGACGATTCCCCAGGATCCCCACTTTTATAAATGGATAATAAACCGAGAAGTGATGGGAATTTTTCAGTTGGATGATCTTCAGTACAGAAGCCACAAAATGAAATGTTGTCTAATGCGAATTCACTTGATGAATGCTTCATCCTGCACCTTGGACAAAATATGCACATTTTTGCATTCTCTTCCTCCTGTTTCTTATTAATATTTAAAGTGTCCATTTGGGAACCTATTATACTTAAACTATCAATTTTAAAGTTATCCAACAAGTTTCCTATTTCTACCCTTGTAATCCCACCAGGACTAACTCCTTTTGAGTTTCTACTATAGGGATCCCGAATACCCTTTCCCATTTTGGCCCTACTTCTCGAGTAGTTTCTACACATCTCACAAATCTCAGTGAATGGGTTATGAGAGATGTCTCCTGATTCCATAAGGTTAAGTGTTTCCAGATATTCTTCCAAAATTCCTTTAAGAAAAATAGTTTTGATTGCATCATCTAGAAGTTCATGATGTTTCAATTTTTGTGAAGTATAAGAAAATCGTTCCATGTAATCTTCGAGACTCTCATCTTCTAATTGTTGAATTTAAAAAATAACATTACGAGAATATTTATATTTGCAATAGTCTTGGTATTTCTTAAGGAATATGGTCTTCATATATTCCCAAGATCTAATACTAGAGTCTCCTAATCCCATGAACCATCTAAGTGCATAATCCTTAAGAGTGGCAGGAAATAGTTTTAGTTTTTGAGCATCTTGCAAGTATTTATAACTTCTGCACAAGATCTCAAACTCAATCATGAAGGTATTTGGGTCCTCACTTCTCTTACCATAAAAGGTGGGTAGTGCAGAGAGTGGAATGTTCTCCATGTTAACATTTTGTGTGGTATCCAAACTTGGAAACCCAAAAGTGGTTTCTATTTGTTTTCATACTTCTTCTCCTCATCATGTATCACATGGTTGTGATCCTCTTGATCATCCATACTGATCTGATTCCCAAAGAGAGAATACCTTAATGGTTTTATCCTTGGAGATAATGAGGCATCCCAAGGTTCTTTTTCAGGAAAGATATTCCTTCGATAGGAAGATTTATCTACTATTTGGATGTGAGGGACTTTGCTTGAGATTGTTGAAACTATTGGTTTAGAAGTTGTTGTTTCAACTTGGGACACAACTATATTTGTTGAACCTCCAAAGAGGGAATTCACCTATTCAGGGTCAATGATATCTAAAAAGTTAGAATCCCCTGATGGTGGTAAAAAGGAAAAGGTTGTGTTGGATGGTTTTGATGAAGGTTCAAGTGGCATGGCCTCCTGTCCTACTATTTTTGATGTCTCAATTTTCTGCTCTATGGTTTCCCCATTTTTGGTCTCTTTTGAAACTTTTTTATCTTTTTGGGTTGAGCTATCCTCTACTTGAACTTTCTGGTACCATTCTGCAGAGTTTATAGATGGAGTTTTCCTTCCTCCAAAAAGGTTAGAAGAAACTTTGATTGGAATTTTTGGATTGGTTTTGATATATATACCCTTTGGGTCCCTAGGTTTTTTCATGAAAGAGGTACAGAAAGGAAAACTACCATTGGGATTGGGGGAACCTGTTATAACATATGCATAGGTTTTTACCTCTCGTCTTAAAGTTCCCCCCGCCACCAAACTAGTACTAATGCTCAGAAATAATCTACTTCCTAATTGTTTTCTACCTTTGGAAAACTCCCCGACAATGTCACCAAATATGATGGATAAATTATATGTACTAATTTCCCTCAATTAATTATCGACCAGGCTAAGTAGACTTAGAGTTGTGACACTATGAGTCAAGAAAGAAAGAAAAACTTGTTGATTAAGGTTGGTTGTCATTGATGTCAACCCTTGAAGAAAGACCTATAGCACAAAGGTTTGGGTAATGGACCCAATAGTGTTTGATGTAAATATGAATCATTATTCTTTTTTCATGGTTGATAAGAATTAAATATGGATGAACTCCAAAGTGGTCCCCTTATGGTGAAAGCCCTCACGGGAAGACGCTTTGTGGAGTAAGATAACTCATGCCTAATTGTGGAATAATGAGATGAAGAAAAGTGAATTTGTCATGGAACATATCCTAGATGGATAGTTCTTGTCATGTCATTTCCAGTGGTATGTGGAATGTCACATAATTCCTCACGGTTAGAGAGTTATGGCCATGAGAAGTTGGAGACCCCAGGTTTGGGTAATGGACCCAAGTTTGTTTGATG
>ML787198.1:549223-568271 GCA_009831015.1 Picea engelmannii
TGTTTATGGTACAGGTTGATTACAGGTTGAGGTATAGGTTGATGCATGGTTCAGACTTATTGGTACAGGTTTATAGCAGTATATCTCACAGTGATAGTGTGACAGTGGTTCCATCATTCTACTTCTACTTCAGGGTGGCAGGATGGGGAAAGGACAGATGGTTGTAGCCACCTTCCGGTTGTAGCCAGAGAACATTGGGGGTTGTAGCCTCCTTCTGGTTGTAGCCATAGATTTGGGTAGTTGGAGCTTCCCTCAGGTTGTAGCCTGAGAAACTAGGAGGTTGGAGCCTCCTTCCAGTTGCAGCTAAAAACAAAGGAAGTTGGTGCTTCCAATGAATGTAATTCTTCAAGACATATAAGAAAAAGCATTCCATGGTTTTCTCCCGATTTGGGTTTCCACGTAAAACACTGGTGTACTGTGCATGTGTGTGATTGTTTATTTATTACTGCTCATTATTGGATAATAATTCTACATTTATATAACATTTGAAGAAAAAGGATTATAATTACGTTATTACTGATTCACCCCTCCTCTCAGTAATCCAACAAAACTAACGAAAATATTAACTAGACAAGAATGGTTTACCCTAAGAATCAACTCTCTTTTTCAATTTACAGTTCTACTTTAAAATACAATTTAAAATATTCTAAATAAGATACAATCCATCTGAACATTATACTTGAATTTAGATGTACAGAGCAATTTTTAAAACAGTAAGCTTATTAATCTCAGTGAATAAACTTTTCAAAAGCAATCTATGACTGTGAACAATAAATCTAAGTAAGCAACTCTCTGAATGAACAAGAAGTCTGTATATAAGTAAGCAATATTTCAAAATCAATTCTTCAAAGTGAACTCTATTCTTAAAGAATGTCTTCAAAAAATCACAATTACTTTTATCTTGCAGGAAATAAACCCTAAACTTATACTAATCTGCCTAATTGAAAGTAAAGAATATTGTGATAATATTCAAATGTGATGGTTATGTCTATGATGGTGAATTATGTCACGATGACATCTAATCACTACTAATAATTCAAATGGAATCAATTCGATGCTAACTTCTACAAAGAAATGAAGAGTATGAATAAGACAATCTATGGAAAGCTTTTCCATTATGAAGATATCAATGCATATTCTTGGAATTAATACAACTTATAAAGATTGTATAAAGGAATTTGAAATCAACTCCTATCCTATCACTCTAGTGCTGGAAATAAAGTGAACAAGTCATGTATGTTTGATTACTGAGAGGGGGGGTGAATCAATAATAGATAAATATAATCCTTTTTAACCATAAAATGCAAGTGTTATATCAATGTAGCATTATCATCCAATAGTTTCAGAGTAAATAAACAATGAAGAAATGAGAAATCATACACATACACAGTACACCAATGTTTTTACGTGGAAACCCAAAGAGGCAGAAAACCAAGAAATGATTTTTCTTATGTCTTTAATAATTACATTCATTGGAAGCACCAACTTCCTTTGTTTTCCAACCGCAACTGGAAGGAGGCTCCAACCCCTATTTTCTTAGGCTACAACCTGAGGGAAGCTCCAAATCCCCAATTCTCTAGCTACAACCCCCTATGTTCTCTGGCTACAACCGGAAGGTGGCTACAACTACTTGTCATTTCCCTGTCCAACCGCCCCGAAATATAAGTAGAATGATGGAGCCACTGTCACACTATCACTGTGAGATATACTACTGTAAACCTGTACCAATCAACCTGTAACAACATGTACCAATACCTGTGCCAACATGTACCTCAACCTTTACCATAAACAAGTCAATCAACCATGCACCAAACCTATACAAATAACTTGTCATAGAAACCTGTCCAAATAACTTATCACAACAACCTATCTCATCAATCTTATCAACCAAATCAAATCTACTCACCAAGATCAATCACCAAGAAAACTCTCAACCATATGCACAATATCACCAAGATGTGCATCAACCAAGCATAACACAACAACTCATAATCATCACCAAGATCAATGTGTCCTTCTAATAAGATACCAATACAAGTATGCTACATCATCCATAAACCATGGGTCAACAATACTACTAACAAGTGCCTCCAACCATGTACCAAGTATGTACCAATCATGCATCAACTACTCATCAACTATGACTCATCAAGATGTACCAACATCATCAACTATACACCTCATGTATGTGCCAACTCATCAACTACTTGTCTCAACCATGTACCCAACATGTACCTTAACCAAAATCCCTTAACAATTTCATCATCCAAATCTGATTTGTAACTCTATAATAGACCTGGTGTATATGATCACATACCTACAAAACTTCCTTAACTTTAACAACAAGAGAATAGCATTTTCATCAAACTTTACTTTAGTGTCACATGACTAATTTTGGATTAGTCAACAACCCTAACTTGAAATAATCATAACTATGTACCTGTAATGAATAAAGATATGAAAATGGTAAAAATGTTCTTCATTTTCTTTTATAGAATTCCTCTAAGTTTCACTACTTGGAACCTCTCAAAAAGGGTGTTATAGCAAAAATAGCATACCTTGGTGAATTTTGGTTTGTTCTAGAGAGAGAACTTGTAGAGAGTTCCCTGCACAGAATATTTGTTTTATGGATCTGAAAATGGTACATATAATACTAGATACTGTACTCTAACCAATACATTTATTCTTACTGAATTTATATCTATTATGAAGAAGTTATGACGTTTTTACCCAAAACACCTGTTTTAGACTAGTTTCAGGACTAGCCACAAACCCTATTTTCCACGGAGTGTAACTCCGAAAATACAATGACCCACAAGATGAAATTTTTATCACAGTTACTTGGATATGTTTCTTCAACAGACTCCATATTTTGTGGTCTAAATCATTATATAAAAAATGTTATTGCAAAAATGGTGA
Organism: Picea engelmannii; assembly: GCA_009831015.1. Lineage (NCBI taxonomy): Eukaryota > Viridiplantae > Streptophyta > Pinopsida > Pinales > Pinaceae > Picea > Picea engelmannii. Next base: position 552,143 of record ML787198.1, read on the forward strand.
AATGACCTGTAAATAACATACCTTAAAAAGCATCATCACAATAATTTATCCTCCCTTGAATTTCAGCCTTCTTTACTTCACCTTCCCTTTGAAATTCATCTTAGATATCCTTTGGTTACCTCAGTCACTTGTAGATATTCAATATGCTCAAGTGTAATTAAATGAGAGACCCTTTCCTCTTATTTATACTTTTATGTAGCTTCCTCAAGGGGTTACCTTCTAACCATCTTAAACCACTTTCCTTATTTTAGGGTTAACCTTCTTATAACCATTTTTCCACTTAGTCATTTATCCATTAACTTTATTATTTAAATAATTTATTTTGTATCTGCTTTGAATTATAGTACACTCATCACTTCACTTTATTATTTAAATAATTTCTTCTTTGCAACTACTTTGACTAATTTGACCTTTTGGGGCTTCTAGATGACTCATGAGGGTTCTCCAAATTCACATAGTCATAACTCTCTAACCGTGAGGAGTTATGGAACTTTCCACATGCCACTGGAAATGGCATGACATGTACTATCCTTATAGAATAGTCTTACCTTCAAATATATTAAAACTCATATCATTATACATCAAAGAAACTTGGGTCCATTACCCAAACCTTTGTGCTACCGAAATTCGCTAATGGACTTTCTTCAAGAGTTGACATTAATGACAACTAACCCAAACAATCAACAATACCCCCCTTTAGAAATGATGGCAACACTCTAATACAATACTGAATTCATATCACTCATTCTCCTCCTGTGACCATCGCTCCCTCTGGAACCATTCCTCTATGTTATTTATCCAAGCATTTACCTTTGCATCTGATAAATATCTCCCCCTTTGTCATCAATGGAAAAGGTATTGTTCCATCCAGGGATTCTCCCCCTAACTGAACTTTTCCTAAAACTGATCTCCTCACCTGAACTTTCCTCTTTATGGTGCTTCCTCATGTAAATCTAAAACATACAAGATAAGAATTCAAAATAATTTATTTTGGAGTAGAAATTACTCTGAGTCTATGGCGAAGATACTCAAAGGCTTCCTATGGAAGAGGTTTTGTAAATATGTCTGCCACTTTTTCTTTTGTGCCCACATATTCAACTCTAATGTTCTTCTCTGGAACCTCTTCTTGTAGAAAGTGATACTTTATTGGAATGTGCTTCGTCTTGGAGTGCATCATCGGGTTCTTTGAGATACTGATGGCGCTTGTATTATCACAATAGATTGGAATGGGCTCATCATAATCAACCTATATATATGTCAGAGTTTTCTTCATCCATAGAACATGTGCACAATATGTTGTTGTTGCAATATACTTTTCTTCGACTGTAGATAAAGATATTGATGATTGTTTCTTGCTTAGCCAAGATACTAAACACTAACCCAAGTAGAACGTTTCTCCATTAGTGCTTTGTCAATCATCAATGAAACCTGCCCAATATGCATCTGTGTAGGCAATAAGTGATAGATTCTTTCATTTTGGATACCATAATCCAAACTCTTTTGTTCCTTTGAGATATCTGAAAATCATTTTCCCTGCTAAAACATGTGATTCCTTTGGCGCTGTTTGAATTCGTGTCACTTGTCCAACTGCCTGCATTACATCTAGTATGGATGATGTCAAATATAGTAAGCTACTAATCATTGACATATATTTCATCACGTCTATAGAATTTGAATCATCATCTTTGCTCAACTTGCAACTGGTTTGCATAGGAGTGGTAACTGGTTTGCAATCTTCCATTCCAAACTTCTTTAGCATTTCTCTGATATACTTAGTTTGAGAAATAAAAATTCCTTGGTTTCTTTGACATATCTGAAGACCCAGAAAGAAGGACAGTTCTCTGAGTAATGATATTTCAAATTCATTCTGCATATCCTTTGCAAATTGACGGCTTAACTTGTCATCATTACTTCCAAAAATAAAATCATCAACATAAAATTCAATTAATAAAATACTATCTTGAGTTACCTTGATGTAGAGGTTGTTGTCTGCACTTCCTTTTCTAAAACCTGCCCTCTGTAGATATTTATCCAGTCTAGAGTACCATGGTCTAGAAGCTTGTTTTAGACCATACAATGCCTTCTTCAATTTACACACATAATCTACATTCTCTGACAACTGAAATCCTTCTGGTTGTTCGATGTAGACTTCTTCTTCAAGTTCCCCATTTAGAAAATATGATTTCATGCCCATCTGATAAACTTTAATATTATTGGAGCATGCATAATCTAAAATCAATCAGATTGCTTCCATTCTGGAAACTGGAACAAATGTCTCTTCAAAGTTGATTCCTTCATCCCGTGCATATCCTTTACATACCAATCTAGCTTTGTTCCTTGTAACATGTCCATCTTCATTCAATTTATTTATGAAAACCCACTTTGTCCCATTCATCTTCTTATTATTTGGTCTTGGAACCAATTTTCAAGTGTCATTCATCTCTATTTGATCCAATTCTTCATCCATGGCCTTATTCCATAATTCATCCTTGCTGGCCTCTTCAAAACTGGTTGGTTCAATTATATATAAGAGTGCTAGGTGCATTTGTTTTGGTGAACGAATTGTTCTTCTATTCTCAACTCCTGCATCCTTGTTTCCGATAATTTCATCTGAAGGATGATCCTTCAGTACTCGTTTTCTAGGTGTCTTTGGAGGAACTTGTTGAACTTTCTCTTCTACGTTTGTCTGGTCCTCTTCATCTACCTCTTCTACTTATTCTTCATCTTCTGCTTCTTCTTCGTAAAGTTTTTCCATTGATTCATTTTCTTCTTCCTTTAATTCTCGTCCACTTGTTTCATCAATTGTTACATTGATTCTTTCCAAAACTTTGTTCAACCTCAGATTGGAATACTTGTATTCTTTCCTTTTACTTGAGTAACCAACAAGTACTCCTTTGTCCACGCGAGATTCAAAATTTCCCATTCTTCCATATTCTCTTTTGATGTAGCATTTTCTTCCAAATATTCCGATGTCTTTCAAATTTGTTGGTCTTCCTTTCCATAGCTCATAGGGAGTTTTTTCATTGTTCTTTCTGAGAATTACTTTGTTTTGAATGTGAACTGTTGTATGCACTGCATGTGTCCAAAAAGAATATCTGTCAATTTGGAATCCATTAGCATTGTTCGAACCATTTCCTGTGTAATTATCATCCATTATGATAATGTTCCTTTGTCTCTAAACCACTCTCTGAACCAATCTATGAATCCATGCTCTCATCCACTGTCATATATTTGTTCAAACCTGCTAAGTGTTCTTACAAATCCATATCTGTCCATACTGTCCAAGACTCTACTACACAACTTTCCATAATGCTGACCCATTTATCACTATACTATCATGAAGTCTTCACTACTGCAACTGATTAATATATCAAACTATACTTCTGCTAACTGAATCCTCTAGATTTTTCTACTCAAACTTTGCAAGTTGCTTGAAGGATGGTTCTTTGGTTTGTCACAACTATCGCATAGACTCCCCCTACCTAATATTCATATTACCTGGGAGTCTCTAAGTCGGATGGATCAGAACAATTCCTTCTCTGATGTGTATTCATCATCATATTCATTGGTAGATTCATCATCTCTCTGAGCTCTGACTTCTTTCTTTCTGTCTGTGGATTCATATTTCACTACAATTCCTGAAAGTGCAATCTCTTGAACCTATTCCTTATTTACATGTCATTCTTTTCTTTCAGTTATTTTTCAAACCTTTTTGTATCTGACATATTTCTTTTTCTTTGTATAATTTTCTTCATCTCATTTCTAATCTTGTGATCTCTGGGACCTGGTTTTTGTTCACCTATTCTTCGTGTTTTCTTATCCATACTTCATTATATTTGATATCAGTGTTCTCTTTCATGGAAGTATCGATCATGATTCTACAGTCACTAGCTATGTGTCCATAGTTATAACATTTGTAACATTAAATTTTACGTGGGGCCACATAGGCATTTATTTCTTGAACATTTTAATAATCCCTACAATCTGCAACCTTATGTCTAAAATTAGTACAATAAAAACAATGACCATAAAAGAAATTTGTGTACCTGGGAGTGAATGATCTTCTTTGTGGTGTAGTCCTTCTGAATTTCTACCTTGAATGATCATGATCATGATTGAATCTTATTTGTGTATTGAACACTGATGGTCTTCTTGAAGATATATCTTTAATAGTTTTCTTAGATTCTAGTTGACAATGATTCCTTCCTTTGAGTACTTATGCATAACTCTTTCTATTTTCTTCATTCTTCTTTTCTAGCAACCTAGAGTGTTTCTCTTCATTCTCTATAAATGATGTGGATGTTTCTGTCTCTTCAACGTTCTTGTTGAGCTTGATGATTTTACTTCTCAATGTGACAACTTCTTCTTCAAGCTTCTCAACCTCTTCTTCTTTCTTCATTATCTGAGACTTCATGACTTCTTATGTTCTTTTCGCTTCTTCAAGATGGATTTTTAATGTGATTATTTCTTCTTCAAGTACTTTCTCTTCTTGACCAAACTCTGCCTCAAGCTAGTTTAGATTGTTAGTTATTTCCTTAAGATGATTTGTCAATATCTTTTCTCTCATTTCTCCTTCTTCCTTTTGTGCTACTATGTTGGCTTCCAAATACTGCTTTTGATCTTTAAGATTTTCTTCGATATTTCTGGCTTCTTCTAGCCAAGTTCTTAAGTTCTTGATGACCTGTTGGGATTCTTAAAAAATGTGAGCCCTTTCATTTTGTTTCATCAATTCTTCCTTGAGTGACTTGTTTTATTCTCTTTCTTTTCTTAGTTCATCTAAAACACTGATCAATTCTTCTTCATAATTTTCTTCTTTTTCCATTAGTTTTTTTGTCTCAATTCCTTCATGGAATTGTATTTCAAGGTGTTTGTGTTTTTCACAATTAAATCAAAACAATATACCTATGTTGATTATGTACTCTTCATCTTTGAATCCGTTTAACATGATGAACATATTTCTTATTGATCTGTACTTGTACCTTCTTTGGCATTTTTTGAATCTGTGATGGGTGAAGAATATATATCATGTAACTTATCCCAAATTTATTTGGTTGATGAACATTTACCAACCTTTTCTCTTACCAGATTAGTTAATCCTTCCCAGATGAAATCCATTGCTATTTTGTTATTCTTCTTCAATTCCTTCTTGGTTGCAGTCTTTTCCCTTTTTGAACTATCATATCATGTAACCACTGATAGACAAATACAATACCCTCGTGCCTGTAAAAACACGTTCCTCATTCCAGTCCATAGCTCATATTTTAAACCATTCTGACCATTAAACAATGGTACTCCATTCTCAGAATAATCCATGATCTCCTTGTAGTGGTTAAACTGTTTCCTGAAGGAACCTTCTCTAATACCAATTGTTGGATTACTAAGAGGGAGAGTGAATAAGTAATAGAGAAATATAATCCTTTTTAACCATAAAATGCAAGTGTTATATCAATGTAACATTATCATCCAATAGTTTCATAGTAAATAAACAATGAACAAATGAGCAATCATACAGATACACAATACACTAGTTTTTTACATGGAAACCCAAAACGGGAGAACACCACATAATTCTTTTTCTTATATGTATTTAAGAATTACATTCATTAGAAGCACCAAATTCCTTTTTTTTCCAGCTGCAACTAGAAGGAGGCTCCAAAGCCCTAGTTTCTTAGGCTACAACCTGAGTGAAGCTCCAACTCCCCAATTCTTTAGATACAACCAGAAGGAGGCTACAAATCCCTATGTTATTAGGCTACAACCGGAAGGTGGCTACAACCACCTGTCCTTGCCTCATCCAACTGCCCTGAAATATAAGTAGAATGATGGAACCACTGTCACACTATCACTGTGAGATATAATGTTGTAAACCTATACCAATCAACCTACACCAAACGACCTGTAACAACCTGTACCAATAACCTATGCCAACATGCACCATACATCAACCCGTACCTTAACCTGTACCATAAACAAATGCATCAACCATGCACCAAACCTGTACAAATAACTTGTCACAATAACATGTCCAAACAACCTATCACAACAACACGTCTCATCAATCTTATCAAACAAATCAGATATACTCACCAAGACAACTCTCAACCATATTCACAATATCACCAAGATGTGCATCAACCAATCATAACACAACAAATCATAATCATCACCAATATCAATATGTGCTTCTAATAATATACCAAGACAATTATGCTACATCATCCATAAACCATGTGTCAACAATACTACTAAAAAGTGCCTCCAACCATGTAACAAGTATGTACCAATCATGCATCAACTAATCATCAACTATGCCTCATCAATATATACCAACATCATCAACTATACACCTCATGTATGTGCCAACTCATCAACTACTTGTCTCAATCATGTACCCAACATGTACCTCAACCAAAAGACCTCATGAATTTCATCATCCAAATATGATTTGTAACTCTGTAATACACCTGGTGTATATGATCACATACCTACAAACCTTCCTTAACTTTAACAACAAGAGACTATCATTTTCATCAAACTTTACTTTAGTCTCACATGAATAATTTTGGATTAGTCGACAAACCTAACTTGAAATAATCATAACTATGTACCTGTAATGAATAAAGATTTGAAAATAGTACACAATGTTCTTTAGTGTATTTTATGCAATTCCTCTAGGTTGCACTACTTGGAACCTCTCAGAAAAAGAGTTATAGAAAAAATGAAATACCTTATTGAATTATGGCTTATTCTAGAGAGCGAACTTGTAGAGCGTTCCCCACACGAAATATTTGTTGTATGGATCTAAAAAAGGGTACAAAGAATACTACATACTGTACTCTAACCAATAGATTTTGTCTTACTTAATTTTGACCTATTATGGATAATTTATGGCGTTTTTACTCGAAACACATGTTTTAGACTAGTTTCAGGACTAGCCACAAACCCTATTTTCCATGGAGTGTAACTCTAAAAATACAACGACCCACAAGCTGAAATTTTTATCACATCTACTTGGATATGTTTCCTCAATGAAATCTAGATTTCGTGGTCTGAATCACTCTATAAAAACAATTATTGTGCAAATGGTGAGATGAATTGTAAATAACATACCTTAGAAAGCATCATCAAAAGAATTTATCCTCCCTTGAATTTCGACCTTCTTTACTTCACCTTCCCTCTAAAATTTGCCTTAGATATCATTTGGTTACCTCAGTCACTTGTATATATTCAATATGATCAAGTGTAATTAAGTGAGATACCCTTGCCTCTTATTTATACTTTTATATAGCTTCCTCAAGGGGTTACCTTCTAACCATCTTAAACCACTTTCCTTATTTTAAGGATAACCCACTTCTAACCACTTGTCCACTTAGTAATTTATCCATTAAATTTATTATTTAAATAATTTCTTTTGTATCCACTTTGAATTATAGTACATTCATCACTTTGCTTTATTATTTAAATAATTTCTTCTTTGAAAACCACTTTGACTACTTTGACCTTTTGGGGCTTCTAGATGACTCATGAGGGTTTTCCAACTTCACATGGCCATAACTCTCTAATTGTGAGGAGTTATGTGATGTTACACATACCATCGGAAATGGAATGACATGTACTATCCATCTATAATAGTCTTACCTTAAAATATATTAAAAATCATACCATTATACATCAGACAAACTTGGGTCCATTACCCAAACCTTTGTGCTACCAGAATTCACTATCGGACTTTCTTCAAGGGTTGACATCAATGAAACCAACCCAAATAATAAAAAATGTGAATCTACAAGAAGTAATCAACCTTTGTAATTTAATAAAGTAGATATAGTTAAGAAAGACACTGCCTAAATAACCAAACTGTGAAGTAATTTTCAGCATATGAAACAAAGGAGGAAATCTACTATTGTATAGTTAAACAACTATAAACATATACTCTTTAATAAATTACAACCTGCTTAACAAGATGTTAGGTGTCAGAATATAGACTATTAAATATGGACAATTGTGAGTACCATCTAATACACATACAATTCCAGGGAGCAATCTACAAGTTATATAAAAATATATACACACCAACACAATTTTAACAAGTAACCCGGAATTAGCAAGTGATGAAAGTTAAAGGTGAAGATGGAAATATACAACAATATGAACAAGCTACCCAGACCATTGGTGGGCCCCCCCAGACAGTCGTGGAACTACTCCAATATAAAACACAATCACAAACTCAACATAGCATTAGTATTAACATCAAAACAGAGTTTACAGATAAATTCAAGATAATGATTGTATATGTAAAATTGTGTCATGTCCGTCCCGAAAGACTCCAGTATTTATAGAGTTTACAATGTAGCTAAAAGGTCGACCACTGAAAGGATCGATTCTCTCTCTAAAATATAAATTCATTAAAACCTATCAACAAACAACATCTCTCCAACAATTTTGTGTGCTCAAAATAGAGGTCGACTCAACTGCTCAAATTTAAACATGATGGGTTCCATAGCTGGAGGGCTTGAGCACGAACAAAACCCATGTGTCAGATTCGCCAAGGAGAGCCCGCCAATATGCCAACCTCCAACTACATTGCGCTCTGAGGGTTGGATCGAGGGTCAGATGGAAGGCCATATCACGTTTTTTACCTGTTTCAAGCAAACAAAAGTACATTAATCGATTGCACTTACTCAATTAAAAATAAATCATCATAAAAATCATTATAAATAAGGATTACACATACCTTATGCTATCCCATGGCAAATTGATGTATAAAACTTGATAACACCTTTCAAAAAGAGCTAATAAAAGCATATACTATATGACTTCCATGTGTAAAAAAGGATTTGGGTATCGAAAAAATAGACAAAACACAGAGTCATCACCCCTGGCAGGGGTTTGGGGGCAAAGCCCAAGAAGGAAAAATTTCCTTGTAAATGTATATTGTAATTTCATAATAAATCTAGACTGTTCATTATAAGGTCATAGATCTGATAATAGAAGTTATGTTAGGGTTTTTTTCCCTAGAAGGAAACCCTCTTTTATGAGGGAAATGTATTGTGGCTATATATCATTGCGAATATTGTATTATGAGTGAGGAGATTGTGAGCGAAATAAGAGGAAGTTACAATGGATCTGTTGTAGTTTGTATCCCTTCATTTTTTGGATAATAATAAAGGAAGTACCTCGCAATTTCTCTGGTGGTAGTAGCCCACACTGGGTGAACCATGTATATCAGTGTCTCTATTGTATTGTGTATCTTCTGCATTTTATTTCCGCATTTGTTTTATTTTATTGCTCCACGATCCTGTTTTTCTAACAATTGGTATCAAAGAGAAAGGTAACTTGTAGGAAAATAGGGCTCTTGGATCGAGTGGGAGAAATAGTGAAAGATGAAAATTTTATAGTCGATAAATTTAATGGCCAAAAACACAAGTTATGGAAGATGCAGATGGAAGATTATTTATATACGAAGGATCTATTCCTACCATTGGGTGGAATAACAAAGACGTTGATAGCCATGAAGGATGAAGAATGGGAGGTTCTTGACAGAAAGACACTAGGAACGATACGGTCTAGCCTCGAAGCATCTATGGATTTCCATATTTTAAAAGAAAATATAAGGAAGGAGTTGATGGACGTGATGGAATATCCAACAATAATAAGAGGGGGGGAGGGGGTAAATCAGTATTGCCTAGTTTTTTCTTATTAATTCCAATTGATATTAAGCACACGCATTAATTATTCAATTAAGAAATATGATGAAAAACAAACTCTTATGAACACAAGATTTTATCATGGAACCCAATAGGGAAAACCACCAACTCTTTTCTCATTAATAAATTGTTCTTTTACAAAACTGTTTTCAAGCTACAACTTGATGGAGAGACTGTCCCCAATTTTCTTTAGCTACAATTGAAGGGATGCTTCCACACCCCATTTACCAGCTAAAACTGGAAGGAGGCTACGACCCCCTAGTTTATCAGCTACCACTGAAAGGATGCTATGACACCCTATTTACCAGCTGCAATTGGAAGGAGGCTACGACCCCCTACAGGATTGTAGCCTGCCATAGCACCACCCTACCACCCTGTTTAAGTTTATTGTCGACATGTGAATTTGTTGCTAACATCCAACTGGTTTCACAATGCAATTCGATCTCTACTGCTCTTCATATTGAAATTGATTCATGCAGCCATTAACACAAGTCCTGTCATATTTGACCTTTTGACTTTGACTTGTTTTCCCTTGCTCCACCCTTCCTCCATTTATGCAAGTTATAGCACTTATGAATATCTTACTGTACTATGTTCAAGGTGTTCATAAATACACAAAGATACTATCAATTCTTCAAGTCTTCTTAGAATCATTAACTGTTGCACTTTCTACTTGTTTGTTGCAACCTCTGCTTGTATGGTCTTGTGGTTATTTGCAGTCACACTTTATCTCTTGCTCTCTAGCTTTTAACATTATTTAAAACTTCAGTCTGGGAACAACTTTATCACTGCTCACATTTTCTTCAATTAATGATCTTCTTTTAAACTTTAGCTAAAATCCTTCAACACTTTCTCGACTTCTAAAAATGAGCTTCTGATAAGAAACCCCGAGCATCTCCCTTCCTTCCTTTGGTTACTTCATACCAAACTTCTTGACATCAATTTCTCTTAATATAGATGGACTCCTGTGCTTCTTTGATCTTCATATATTACATTATTAATCACATACAAAGAGACACACTATTGCTTCTGACTTTAGCATTTAAATAGTCCTATCATCACACCTTTTCACCAAACATGACACCTTTTCATCAAACAACATGTCTGTTCTATATAACTGTTCATAACTATCACACCTCTTCATTTTTCAGACTAATAACTTTGATTTTATTTTGCTTTTGATGTCTTCATAAAAATATAATGAAATTCCCCCCTTTATTTTAAAAATATCCAACTTTGGCAGGAGGTAAGGAGTCCCAAAATATTCAGCATAACGTGGAAGTGTTCTTACTGCAACATCCACAGAAAACATCCCTTGTTTGGTTTTACCAACCTCACAATACACACGAACTTTATTCCCTGCTGTAGTTGTCCGTTCTATAAATTCAAGTTCGCTCACAACAATTTCCACCAAGTATGTTGACATAATAGGTGAAACCTGAAAAATGACTGTCTTCGAATGTCCATCAGACTTTTCTTCAATATCTGACATATTTGATAAAACTACTAGATCAACAGGTGGTTGAACCGTTATTTTAAATATTTCCTTGTAAGAAGGTTCATCCCAGCAAGGAAAACACCTTCGAGCATCTGCTGGCTCAAACTGAGTAACTGCCATATTTCTATTCTCACCATTGATCACATATGCACTTCGATAAAATCCCTTCATTTGATCATTAAGAGTACCCTGAAATTCAATGTCCAAAATTGTCTCCTCTTGTGGCAATGTTTCATCGAACTCCAACACTAAAATCTCATCTTCTGCATAAACATTGATATTGGATGGATTTACAACCTTCGACGAGTCGATGCTTCGTAAACAGACGGAACTGTTTGCAATCACCAAATCGATAGCATTGTGAACGAGATACTTCGTATCTTGGAGGACAGCCAACGTTTAATTTCAGCCACCGATCATGCTTATCTTCAAGAACAGGAACGCTTGACAAATCATGCGGTCGTTGGATGTCTTGATGCGCGTAGAGCGTGAAAGTGTACAAAACAGGGGGATCCCCTTGGGCTGGAGGTTTATATGGTATAATTTCTTCACCTTGGTTACTACGAGCATCTTGGCGCACTGGAATATTTCTCACGACACAGTGTAGATATTCTCCAAGTTCTGGGAAGGTTTTATCACGGTGTCAGAACTAGAATGTAGCGAGGAGGGCACCAGTTCCCAAGATCGAAGGTGACGACAGGATCTTGTTTCATTTCTTGTTGCTTCAAGTGATCCCTGACCTCAAGAATTCTATCGCCGAACTTTGCAGAATTCAGGGTTAACCAACCTGAGAGCGCATTGTGATCTCCTTCCATTGCACGACCTGCGGAAATCAATCTTTATCCCTTCCAGTATCATGATACTTGAGCCAAGGCGGAGGCAAAATCCGAGCTTCAACCGAGGCAAGTCTGTCACTAAGTTTGATACCAAATTCCTTTGCATAAGGATCCTCATGATATGTATTGTGATAAATTGTGTGTAAAATGTCTATCTCTCGATCTTTAGGACGTTGGCACGTTACTTTCAACAGGGCAGTGATTTGTCTCGCATTCAATCGTTTCGAGTACCGCTGGCCCTCGACTATTTTTCAAACCTCTATGGGAAAATAGTTTGTCCTTTGTTGATTTCCAACTTGAAGAGAAGGCAAGCTAGTATGTTGACACGTAAACCCATATTTGAAGAGTCCTTACTTGGGATCTTCTCTTCAATCCTAGCTTCTATTTGAGTTTCTTCATCCTTTTGATACGATGATGATGTCACAATATTGTAGACAATAGACAGATGTCGATGGCCCCAATCGCTATAGAAAACAAAAAAAGGATCCATAAGCCATGCCATAGTCTATACAAACACCAACATCTTTGTATCTCTCATAGGATTTGTGTGAGTAGTCATATCGATATTTTTCTTCTCTTTTGCGACCTCGTTGTTGGTAAGTGACAAATGGAGTAACTTGCAGAAGAAAAAGGTCTTGCACCTTCTCATTACCCTCTCCATTAAGAATTGCAACCTGGACCGTAGCACCATAAGAAACAACTTCAACAGGGTTGATACTCTTACAGAGCTCCTTGCATTTCTTAAACAAATCCATGTTGAGTTCCTCAAATCTGGCCCTAGTAATGGTGGAGTAATAATCAATACCTTCATACAAAGAATCGATCTCAATGGTAATTTGAGCAGTTAAAGACAACATTCTATCAACATTATATTTTCCTTTTCACAGGGTTTTTGAGCCTCCTAAATCCTCACTGCCCAAATGGGTATCTCCTGTTGTAGCTTTAACCTCAAAGATACCCTATTCAATAGTTAATAGAGAAACATCAAATGTTCCTCCCCTTATATCAAAAATCAAAAACATTTTTCTCACCTGAGGTAGCCTTTTTGTCCAGACCATAATCAATTGCAGCTACAGTTGGTTCATTTATGATTCTCATCACATTTAGCATCCTTTGTGGCTTTCCTCTGAGAGTCATTAAAATATGCAGGGAGGTCAATATTGTTAATGCCATCAATGCCAACCTTCTGCTTTGCCATCATACTACCTCATCCATGGCTCTGTCAACATAGACATACATGCCATCATAGGCAATGCCTCTCATCTATTTGCCATTAATGCCAACCTGTAATACCATATTACCAACAATCTCCCCCTTTGGCATTGATGGCAAAACTATTTTCATTTCTCCCCCTTTGACATCAAGGGAAAAGGGTTGAATTTCTCCCCCTGACTTTGATCATTGTATCCTTTCTCTTTTCACATAAGTGGAGAAAGACGTAATCAACTCCCCCTGACTATGTACTTTCCCTGAAATCAATTGTAGTAGCTGATACAAATTGTTTTGAAAACAAAAACATGGGTTCATTAACCAAGTAATGAGACATTAGTAGATATGATTTCTGATCTAAGTCATCTTTTTAAATTTTAGATTTTCAAGATTATGGAGATGAACTTCTCAATGTTTTATCCTTCTTCATTTCTTTCACTGAACTTGACTTCATCATGGTTTAACCGGAGTTTCATTACATCAATAGTTGACCTCCAAGGTTCAAGCCCTGATCTTTTAGACTTCAATCTTCCCTTGAGATCATGCACTATCTTCTATGTTTCTACAATGACTTTCCATTCCCTCAAACATAAATTTTACTTGGGCTACAATCAAATATGATCATGAAGGTATCTATTCCTTTGTCAAATGCCTCACTAATTTCTGCTCATATTGGCTTCACAAATATGTTTATGCTTTGCCTCGGGGGATTTTTCAAGAATGCTTTAATGCCTCATGCAAATAGTTCTTTCAATCTACCTCTTCAATTTGGGTCATCAAGGCTGAAACTGTACTTTATCAATTATCATATTATGTACTCACTTCTGGACCGAAGCTCCTCAATATTCTCCTCCAGAATAGCCATTTGCTGAAGTACATAAGTCTGGGCATTTCCAACTACTATTTAAAGTTAGAATGAGGCATCTGAGACTAAACAAAATTCTTTGAACTTGTGGCTGCTAACACAGTGCCCTCTTGGACAAGGCATATGGCAGGCTTGATCTGATTTATATTTTGAGTGGTCAATAAACTCTCAATCATACAATTGGCCACCTTCCATTTTATAATCTACTGCTCCAAAACTATCACCACAGAAAAAGATCAATATAGCGAGCATCTTCATGGAATGGTGTATTCCCTTTGACAATATGATACAATAGCTTCAAAGTCATCCACATCAAATATGAATTTATCGAGGGTTAGTGTTATTTTTGGTTGCTTAACAAATTTGTAGAAAAAAAATCTCCATGCTTCATGGCTTCTTGCATTGTAAGGGTTTCACTTGAATGTTGTTTCTCCATCTCTTGGCATTCTTCCAGGGATTTGTCAATTCCATAAGTAACTTCCTTACTCTCTTTTCTTTTCTACATGTTTCTCTTCTTTTGACACTCCATCAATTTCAAGGGTAGGATCTTCATCATTATTCTTTTTTTGTACTTCCTACTTTCTTCTCCATACCTTTGTGTATCTTGGTCTAGGAGGTCTTGATGTGCATCTTCTGGAAATATGACCATAATTATGACAATTATAGCATTCAATTACATAATTTGGCAAGGGGCCACAAGGATTATGATTTCTCCTATTTTTTTTATGTTTTCCATATGCTTAACAATCTGATACTTTATGTCCATAGTTATTACATGAATAACAATAACCCCTAAACATCTGTGAAGATATTCTGAAAATGAATTTATTTGTCAACTCCTTTTTGTTAGTATTGAAAGTAGGGGGAATAGTACTTTCTTTCTTCACATACCCAAGCCCAGTCTTGTTGTTAGGATCTTTCAATTCACTTGAACTACATGTGTTTTCTTGTCTTTCCAACCTGTGTCTCTTGGTTCTACAGTCAACAACCTTGTGACCATAATAAAAACAATAGCCATAGGATGCACTTTTGTACTTGGGAGTTTTTTGGTCTGCTTGCTTGTGATTACTATTTCTTTTGAGGTTAATCTTCTTGGGAGGATGACCATATTATCGAGCATAGGAGTTTGCATTATTTTCATCCTTCTACTACATAGTTATTTCTTTGAAGGTATCATCACAACACTTGTCATCTTCTACATCAATATGAGTAATAGGACTTGATCCTTTAACCATGTGTACTTGGTCATATCCAAGGCTAGATTTTTTCGAGGGAAATCTTTGTAGACTGAGAATTTTCTCAAGGGCTTCAGTTCCTTTCTTGAATTTTTCAACAATATTCAGTTGATCCTTGAGTCCAACGACTTCTTGTTTTAAATTCTTGGCTTATTCCATGCTAATGGTTTCTTGTTGTCTTGAACTATGTAGCTCCTCTTGTCAGGACATTAGTTGTGTTTTTGAGGTCTTTATTCCTCACTTTCTAGTTGTTGTTGTTTGAGATCTTCAATCTTTTGTTGCTCCTTATTAAGAGTTTGTTCCAAGGATTCCAATCTCTCTCGATCCAGCTAGAATTGGATTATAAAGTCAACTATGATTTTCTCAAGTTCATTCTTCTTTGAACCTTGTTTCCTCCTTTTCTCCAACATGAGATACTTTAGTTGTTTACACCTTTGTTTATATTTTGTCATTTCATCCAAAGTACACTCAAGCCCAGCTTCAAGATTGACTTCTACTTCAATGTCCGAGTCTTCTTCAAAAGAATATTCATCACTAGAATTGTTGTAGACTGAACTTTGTTCTCATTGATATGTTTCATTTGAATTCTCATCTGAGTAGAGGTCTTTTACTGTTGGTTGTGGAGCCTGATTATGTTCTTGATTCAGAGGTCCTTGCTTTCAGCCATGTTTATACCCCATGAAGATTTTACACCCCAGAAGTATGTACACTCTTCCATGCGGGAGAGTGCAGAGGGGGGGTACCCCCTCTGCGGGGTCTAGGGGGCCTATCCCCCCGGC